>JABUQX010047445.1:52500-55000 GCA_015478945.1 Trachelipus rathkii | reverse complement strand
TTACCCCTATATATCATATCATCACACTATATAATATATATATATATATATATATATACTTCTCACACCTAGCACACCCCTAAGATTGTCCATCTGAACACATTGAACTTTAGATCTATACTTCTTAATCCAGACCATAGTCTCACTTACTATACAATAACACGGGTAAAACAAACATACCCTCATGTAAACCCTAGCGCACTCAAAACTTAGTCCTTTTACATTCACCAACAATTTAATTGCACCAGCCACTTCCTGCCATTCACAACTTCCTACTACACTCTGCATCATCCGTTTCCCTTTCATCCAACATATACCCTAAATATTTAACTCAGACACTTGTTCAAGGCTCACCCATCTAACATACCTTCACACTGAGGAGTGTCTCATCACAAACCATAACCTTACTCTTATCCACGTTTATTTTCAAGCCCCTCCTTTTACACACCCCTGCCAAATCTCTCTACCAATCCTCTCAAACTCTCACAGATCGCCACACAAACCCAAATCATCCGCATATAAATAGGTAGGGCACCCTCACTCTCTTCCATTCTCATCATTCTAACACCATTCCTGCCATCCCCACCTCGAATTCTTTCATTAACCCCATCCATATACAAATTGAATTAACCAAGGATAACATATATATATATATATATATATATATATATATATATATATATATATATATATATATATATATATATATATATATATATATATATATATATATATATATAATTTACAACTTACAAAGCTCCCAGGAAAGGTCAAGACCCTGTTAAAGGGGCCAGAGCTCTTCTCCATCTTCCTCTATCCTCCAGGACTCCCTCTTCTCTTCTCCAGCATCGACAGCATTCCATGTCTTCTCAATGAGTCCTCCACCTATGTCTCCACTCCCATCTCCTCATGGTCTTTCAGTATGGGGTACCCTGCTCTTACAGCTTCCCCATACTGAGCTATTCTACTTTTTATCTCCTGTACATTTCCTCCTCCTCTTCCAAATACCCCACTCAAGTATTTGCATTTCTCCACCATCTAAATCTCAGTCCCTTCTACATCTACTCTCAGCTCTCCCTTCCTCCTCCCCTACTAACCACAATGATCTCAGTCTTTTATGTGTTCATAGTCAGACCGGCCTCTCCAAGCCTATTAGCAAAACATGTTACCACCTCTCTCAGCCTATCTTCCTCTTCGCTCCAGCATGCCAAGTCATCTGCGCTATGCCAGAAATCATCCTAATCCTCCTATTCCTCTCTCACCTTCTTTATCACTACCATTCCAGATATGCTTCGAACAAAATTGGTGACAACTCGGCTTCCCTGTTTGACTCCAGTTCTCACCTAAAATCATTCCTTATTCTCTATTCTGTTCTTACATTACATTTATTATTCTTATACAAACTCTCCAGGATTTCCTCTCAACTTTTTATCACTGCAATATTCTCTCTGGGCACTCCTCCTAGTCCCTTCCTAGCACTGAATCAAAAAGCTTTTCTTAAACTATGGAAAGCTACATATGCTCGTTTATTATATTCCCATACCTTTTCTAACGTAAATTCTCAAGGCGAACAAGGATCCGGCGTGCTTCTGTTCTTTCTATATCCGTGCTGCTCTTCCCCCAGGTCTGGGCTCTACTACCATTCTCAGTGTTTTCTCTAGTATTCTCTTTATGTCAAGTGTTCCAACAAGAATATTATCCTGTAGTTGTTACACTCCCCTGTATCTTTTTTTTCCCTTATATATTGGAACTATGATTGACTTTCCCCACCCCTCTGGTACTTCGCTCTCTTCCAACACCTATTGAACAATTTCAGAATTCTTTCATTTTCTCTCCTCCCTCTTTTGTTAGTTCTATGGGTATCCCATCTTCCGAATCTTCATTGTTCTCCAGAGGTCACCTCCCAACTCCTCCATAGTTTTATCTCCTCCCCCTCTTCATCCTCCCCTCCTTAAAAATCTCTTTCCTCCCATTGCCCCCCACCTGCTTCATTCACTTTAACAGTTCTCTGAAAGTATTCGTTTATCTCCTGTTATGTTTGTGATCTCACCAAATACACCTTGCTTATCCTTGATATTACACTTTTCCTCTTTTGACCCTCTATAACGTTTTGTCGTCTAAAAAATCCTTTTCCTTTTGCCCTACATCTTCATAATTTCTTCCCCCTCTTTCTTTGCTGCGTTTTCTTTTACTCTTCTTTCACTCTCTCTGTTTCATTTCTTACCTCCATATACTGGCCCTTGTCTGTATTAGTTCTATTTTTCAACCACCTTCTCAATCAATACTACTTTCCTCTTTATTGCCTCCTTCACTTCTCAGTCCACCCCTCTTGTGCTTTTCACTCGTTCCTCCTTACCCTTTTACCCAGGGTCTCCTCTGCTGTCCTTTTTACTTTTTCTTGTATATCCCCCTATCTCTCCGACTCCTTCTAATTGTTCTAGATTCTGACTTATTATTTCAATATATTCCATTTTCTTGTCACACTCCTTCAGTGACCCAC
>JABUQX010047445.1:30000-50000 GCA_015478945.1 Trachelipus rathkii | reverse complement strand
CCGAAACTGGGTTGAGTAACACACTCTTAATTTGCTTCGAGAAAAATTGTCTTATCAAGAATAATAATAATGACCGAGATATTATTTATTATTGGTCCCAAACACGCATCATTTCACTTCGTTATACTTTTTTTTTTTTTTTTTTTTTTGAACTCGCTCGTCAGTGGAAGCGAACGGTTCTGTAGTTAGTTCTAATCAATTATATTTAAATAGGTTATTAAACCGTTCATGGTATAGGCATTGAATAGTAGATGGTGATGCCCTAGTTGTTTTCTTCGTATTCAAACAGTGATTTTAATAATTTTCTGAGAAACCTTTTGGCAAAATGACCAAAATTTTTCAGGGCATAGACATTTTTTTTAAACGAGATTTATAACTCTACTTTTATTTTAAATTTAAATAATAGCTTTATTAGCTGTGCAATAAGGACAATACACACTATATGTAACTGTTTATTTATCTACTTGCGAATATAATATATATATATATATATATATATATATATAGTACTATAATATATATATATATATAAGGATATATATATATAATATATATATATATATATATATATATATATAATATATAATATATTTTATCATCATCTATCTCCTAATCTCCTATCCCCAGATTGGGGGTGAGGTGTGTAGCATACACCGGAACAGAAAGGATGGTAGAGGAGCATACGCAAGTCGAAAGAAAGTCCCCCTTTACCGCCGTCCCTTTTATACTTTAAGTGAGAACTCGCGTCGCAGTCAAAAAATCAACCCTTGAGTTTCACGTGACTGCGACGAACCTCACTGTGGATCTCGTCAATTGGGGTTCATCCCTGGGCAAAGCCTACAACCATACCCTATCTCAACACCCAGCCATTCACTCCTGTTATGTACCTTTTTTTCTTTCCTCTGCCAAACTCACATTCCTCTCCTTCAGGCATTCCTTTACTATCTGAATTCATTTTCTTCGGTCCCCAGCCTGTCGATTCCCAGCGACTACTCACCACTATCCATCCCGTTATCCAACAACTATCCCACCCATATATATATATATATATATATATATATATATATATATAATATATATATTATATAGAATATATATATATATATATATATATATATTATATATATATATATATATATAAGTATATTATATATTATTCAATAGGATCTTTCACCAAAAGGTATATTTATTAAAATTTTGTATTTTTCCCACTTTAGAAGGATTTTTATTAACCAAAAAATCAACATAAAGATTAAAGTTTGACCAGTCGCTTTAAACGTTTTGTATACGAAGAGAAGATAATTAAAGAAAAATTAAGTCTTAATCATGTCAAACTAAAACGATAACTCAACATAACCTTACTTACTCATAACCTTTACTTAATGTAATTTATATATATTTATAATTTATTTCACTTTGCATTTTTTTAAAAAAACACACGCATCTGGCTCATGAGCAGCTTTGACATTTGTTCAAACGTACATGAGGAAGAAAAATATTAAGTAACCAAATTTTTACCTCTTTTTCCCACAAAAAAATTTACAGGAGAAAGATCCTACCGAATGTCCTATATATATATATATATATATATATATATATATATATATATATATAATATATATATGGAATATATATATACAATTATGTATATATCTCTATATGCACAAGATATATATAATACAAGAGGTCCTTGTTCTTCATTGAAAAATTATGTGAATATTGGAATCAAGGATCACTCTTTGTGGGTACCTCCTTCTTCCAGCCACATCTGTTTATGGAATCGTTGCCTTCTTTTATTTTCCCCGCAATATTTAATCTTTCTCTATTTAAGTCCCGTCTGCGCCCACCTGAGGAAATTGCGTTAGGCAAGCAGGGTGGGTTTACTTTCCATTTATTTTAATTTGTAATTTTTCTTTATGAATTTTTTAATTCATATGTAATTTACTTTATTTGTCTTTTTATTTTTTTTGCCCCTCCTTTTGAAAAGGGCATGCCCGTGAGTGGTGGTATCATGTAAAAATATATATATATATATATATATATATAATTATATATATAGTATATATATATATATATATTATATATATAATATATATATATATATATATATATATATTGATGATAAAAACCCTTAAGGGAATACTTTATCATCAATAAATAACTAACTACGAGCATTTGTGGTATTACAATATATATATATATAATATATATATATATATATATATATATATATATATATATATAATATATATATATATATACTATTATTTTATTTTACATCATATACATATATATATAGCTTTTTTTCAGATATTTTGTATTTGAATGAGTCAAAGGAGATTTTACTCTCCATCAGCGGCATTCGAACATTGACCTCCGCGTCGCAGAATTATCAATAGCCGGATGCTCTAACCACTAGGCCATCCAACAACGACAAACCTAACACAGGCTGGACACCTGGTGATGTCGCCTTGACGGGAACTCGGTTGCTTTATAATTGTTCTTGAATCCAACTTTTTTGGTTGGAGGATGGCTCAATCATATAGCACCGGGCATATTGTCCTCACGCGCAACATGCGGTGGTTCAATCCCAGAGAAGGCAAGTTAATTCTTTACCTTCTCATTATATGTTCTTTCTTTAACATCTTATATAATTGCGATTATGCAATATTTAACATCTATATATATATATATATATATATATATATATATATATATATATATATATATATATATATATATAGTATATATATATATAATATATATATATAAATATTCTTTTATCGTAAAAAGATTTTATTTCGTTTTGTTTTAAAATGGTAAACAAAATAGATAGAACTATTTTAATTATTATAATGTCGAAAGTATAAAAAGTAAAAACCTCATTCATATGTCTTTGGTAGCTCCTCTAAAAATATATATTTGGAAACTTATTTGTTGCTGCTGCATTTTTCATTCAATCTTTTAGATGTTTTGAAACCATTGATAAAGTTGTAAGTTTTATTCTAACATTAATTTTTTTTTCCAAGCAAAAGTTAACAATGGATTCGGATATTCCTCTAAATTTTCAACCAAAACTTTGCCGCGTAAAAGCAACTCTTTCATATTGATAGAGAGAGAAAGAGACTGAAATTTATTGGAAAGCCATCCATTGGCTAATAAAAACGTTTCTTAGAACTAATAATATTTTCACTGATATGGATTTTAAGACCAGATTGGCAAAAACATGTTCTCTCTTATAGAAGTATAATATACACTTGCAACAGCATTGGACGCGAATAATATATTGCCTTCATGTTTCCTCGGACCGGAAGAAACATTAAAAAACAAAATTTAAAGATTTAATTAATTTGTGGTGTCCGACTTCAAAATCGTATTGCGGGGCCACTGAGATGTTTCCTACATTTGTTAAAGATTAACTTATATGGTTCCAAAATTTATAAAGGTAGAGAAAAGGAAGAAATGTTTGCAAATGTTAGAAAAAAGATGCTTTCATACATTATCCTCTTTGAATATAAAACATGCTAGAATTTATTAAAAACCCCAAGTAGTTAACCTCAAGTCTTCCTCTGAAAGAATCTGAATAACAAATCTTGACAGCAAAGACTTTGATGGCGCTCCCGACAGCTAACGTAGCAAAAGACACTTAATAAACATGTTTTTTTTTTACTAGTAGTGATAGCTGTGCTTTTAACATATTGTGTTATTATATCTTGAACATACTGGTTCGGGTAAACTATAAAACATCTTTATTTATTTGTTGCTGCCAAGGGTTTCTCATTCCGTTAGTTGTAATGAATTATGATTTCCGAGCAATGTTCGTTATATTTATTTTTGACTATTTTCTACGAAATAGCAGAACAATGATAGCCTTTGTTATAATCGCTTCGGTCATTGGCGGTCCTTACAGAAACTTTCAAAAAAACGCCCTAAATCTTGGAACTTCAGCAGTATGCTAGCAATTGGAATTTACCAAAGTTACTGAATAATATAAAACAATAATTTTACATCCTTTGTAAACAGTTGCTAAATGTATCCTGAAAACAATTACTGACATACAACGTGATCTAATGGCATTTTAATAGTTCTTTTTAGTTATTAGAGATGCCTTCATAACCATGGGTGACTTTTTTAAAAGTATTTTTTAGTGGTTTAAAGACTTGCTCAGTTTCTGTTCGGAAGACGTTAGAAAGCCATCAGAGTAGTGTACTCTTACATTTCAAGAAGCCGAGGCTAATTGTAAAGATTTGCTATCTAAGTTTTTGAATTGGTTATGTTTTCCTGTAAAGTTGACAAGAGATGTTGTTTGTACAAGTATGAAATTGTTAGATTTAATTTGCCAATTGCCAGATTTTATAAAAGATTAGATGTTTGTACCCTTAAAGAAAGTTATTGTAAATTTATATCGTAAAACCAAAAATTATTTTACGTTAAAAGTTGAAATAAGAGAAAAGCTAGTACATAGAATAACCCCAACAAAGACGTTAAAGTAGGTAGTGAAGGATATCAAGAAAGAACTTTCAAGAATTTTCCCGACTAAAATACCCAAAACAATAAGACAGATATTAACTGATATCATTCCTCCCTTAACTTAGTTAATAGGTTTAATTGTAGCTTTTAGGAAGGTTAAGAAGTACAAGAAAGATGATTCGTATCATAATTATTTGGTTTATAGGTAAATATAGAAAGAAATTGACAATGAAAGAGCAGCGAAAGGACTTCCAAAGGTTCTTCCTTTGATAGAGGAAGACAAAGTTCATTTCTAAGATGGTGTAGTTTCCCTTCCATTATTGTAGAAAGAAAAATTTGCCTTATTTTTTAACCTCATCAGATACTCTGTGCCAATTCTAATATGTCTCTATTGGATTATAATTGATTATGGGTTTTATTTATTTCTTCACTCAGTCAGGGAAATCGGAGTAGTAAATGTAAAGACTTCCTCTCCTATTACCGTGAAAGGTAACGTCTAAGGTTAAGGATTATTGGCAAATGCTTACAAAGACGTACTGCAATCTCTTGAATCTGTGAGTAAAAGTAATGAAATGAAAATAGATACTTCAAAATGCATGCCAATTGTTTCTCGATTAGACGATGATAAATATATTAATCTACTGACTATGGTTCTCGTGCTACTGTTGCTCTCAGTCTGTGAATACATCAATCTTCGAATTTAAATTCGGATATTAGATAGGTTTTATCCAGAAAGAGTCAGACGAAGAGCTCTTAATTTGCATTAGAGGATTTTAGCTAAAAGGATGAGCGTAAGTGATGTCATTGTGTCTAGAGCTACAAAAGGAATGTTTGGTGTCCAAAGTGAACTAGGTATAATCGATTCACTTGTACTAAAGTATCCTTTTTTCAGAAGGTTTGTTAAATTAGTTTTTGGCATAGAAAAGGCACCCTGTTATGAATGTTATAAGTTACTAAATAAAAGAGATGTAGGAGAAACCAAACATTGTATACAAGGTTGTGGAGCCATATACTGCAACAACTGTTATGATATTATTGTTAACGCATGGAAAGGAATATGTTTCTATTGTAGAGATTACGTTACCTATGATAACGTACCTATAAGTAGAGAAGTACCTTCCCAATAAATATCATATTCTATGTCTCATTTGCAAAAATTATTGAGAAGAGAAAATCCACTTAATGATGAATAATAATTTAAACCATACATATATAACGATCTTATCATATAAACATAAAAATAAACATAGAAATAAAAGCATACTTAGCCTGAAGCCAATATTATAAAAGGGAGAAAATAATTGCATGAATACCTGTTCAAAGATGCTAAGGAAAATGATTACGTATAATCTATGCAAGAAAGTGGAGAGGATCCTGCAGGAAGAGGAGGGGATCCTGATACGGATGATGAATATGATGAATATCCTATGAACGAGTATAGTTTAAACAAGAAAGACACGTTTGAAACCAGTCTAAATGATGCCAGAGAATTTATCCTCGAAGCGAAGAGGATGGCAAAATAATAATTATTTTATACTTATAGAAACTCCTGAGTATAGAAAATAATGAGTTAGATAATAACAATAACTTAATACGATGGACTTTCTATGGGAAACATTTCAGGTTTGGTTGGAAGTTACCATATATAATGAGTATATTATATATTATATATAATATAATAGTATATATATTATATTATATATAGATATATAGTATATATATATATACTTATATATTTAAGACTAATACTATAATAATAGAGCAGATATATGTGTATTTATATATATGATTCTTTGTGTATATAAATATATGTGTTATATACTATATATATATATATATATATATATTATATAATATATATATATATATATATATATATATATATATATATATATATATATATCCATTATATATATAATATATATTATATATATAATATATTCTATATCAGTGGGCTCGTGAACCGAAACATGGGGAGGCACTTAATATATTATATAAATATATATATATATATATATTATATATATATATATATATTATATATTTATATATATATTTATATTATATACTTATAATAATATATATATATATATATATATATACAGAGAACTCCTACACTCGTGCTAGTCGTTGCTTTAGCACGATGGCGTATTATTATAGAATAGAGAACGATTTCTTCAAAATTTTGTATGTCAGTTATATACACGTTATTACTTTTTTGTATGTTGAAAATAGGTCATTCTAGAAAGAAGATGAACGATTTATCAGAGAAGAAATAGAATAATTGTATTAATTAGTAAAGTAATATTTAAACAAAAAGTTAAGAAGACAGTCTTCTCGCCATTTGATCTAAATGAAGTGCGCTATTTTTGTGAGACAATTTATTTAAATAATAGTGACGGCTCGTACCTCTCTCCAGATAAACTGACAAAGGATGGGAGCAAAATTTTCAATGTCGTGGGTATACAATACAATTCGTGAATTTATTGTATTTACAGTTGTATTTGTTTTTTCCTGTCTAAGAATCTATAAAAAAACACTCGTTTAATTTAAGAAAAAATTTAAAATAAAACATTTACTTGTTCTTAATGCACATTTCGGATAAAATAATTCATATATTTAAATTCTCTATCTTGAATTTGAAAGGAAAAGACTAAGGATACCCATAAAAACGATAATATATGCTAAAGAGAACCTGGTCATTAGAGAATGAGAATAACTCAAATATCTTTTAGTATATAATATTAATTTTGCTTATTATATGAAATAAGAGGAAATAAGAATCAATTGAACTGTAAGAACTTGAGATTGCTGAATAGAGGAAATTAGATGTGCTTTTTCTTTTTTAGCTGGTTGATAAGTGATAATTTAGCAGCACCTTCCCTCCATGGAAGTCCTTAAAGAAGAAACTTTGCCACAGAGGCCCCGTGTCCTGCATTTATTCGTAACGAAAAATGTTTCGAAATAGAATGAGGATGTGATGATTTCCTGATGTCATAAAAGCTCTGTAAACATTTTTTTAAAGATTTAATTGATTTATTTAATTAATGTATGAACTGAAAGAAGGTAGGGGAGAAAACATTCTGTCAAGTACAAGGAAATTATAATTTTCTAAAATTAATTATTTCTTTTTGTTCTCCTTCTCCATTTGAAAATTTCTAAGTTTAACAGAAATTATTATTAAAGATTCAAAAAATTAACTAAAATTATTAACAAAAAAAAATGAACGGCTTCTAAAAATAAAATAGTAACTTCTCTCTCTCTCTCTCTCCTCTCCTCTCTCTCTCTCCTCTCTATCTCAATATATATATATATAAATGATATACCAAGGTTCATAAAGAATATAGATAATATATAATATGTAATTAAATTTATCAATATTATAATGTATAATTATATGAACTATAATGAAAATATCCTATTTAGTTTATATATAATATATATATTAAATAATTTTTTTTTATTTAAATTTTTTAAAAAAAATTGGATTTTCTTGCCAAATTTCAGAGAGAGGCTTGGTGGGAAATGATCCTCCCAAAATAACAAAATAAGAATTAAGGTTCTTTTACGTTAGACCGATGGCAAACCAGGTTTGAAAGCTATCTATTAATCATGCTTTCTGGATGGACGAAATCAAAGAAATTCCTCCAGTCAAGTGTTCTTATGAAAACTAATGATATCGCGAACCTGCTTAAAAAAAATGATCTTAAATGTTAAAATCACAATAATTGTTATTTTAATACTACTTTTAAAACATTATTAATAGTAAATTAAAATAGTAAAAGGAATAATAATAATTACATTAGTTGCTTTTAATTTTTTTTAGAGAGGCCTCGGCCTCACTGTGCTTCCCCCGATTAAAGCCGCGCCTGATATACTATTATATATATCTATATATTATATATATATTACTTACATGTACATATACTTATACTAGTATATATATATATGTTCATGTACATATATACCGTACTATATATATATTATATAGTATATATATAGTAATCATTATTACAGTTGGGGAAGGAACCAATCTTCGTTAGAATTAAAAAAAGTGTATAGGTTCGAAAAAAAAAAACCTTCTGAAGATTTTAACCTACTACAGGTGTAAGTGTAAATATTGTTTTTAATTTACAAAGGGAATTTTTTTGTTAAATACCCAATTTAGTTTCTAATTATTTTTTTATATGATAAATAAATTAAATTTAATTGGTATTGAACAGGTTATTCTTTTTAATTATTACTATTAATATTATTATTATTATTATTATTATTATTATTATTATTATTATTATTATTATTATTATTATTATTATTATTATTATTATTATATATTTATTATTATATTATTATTATTTAAAAAAATATTATAGTTAGAATGATAATTATTTAATGAAATCCTGGGCACTAAACAATGTGCTATATATATATACCAAGGTAATATATATTACTATATATATATATATATATATATATATAATATATATACTGTTATATTATAATATATATATATATATATATTATATAATAGTATATATGTATATATATATAAAGTGATATTATATATATATATAATTATAATATATATATATATATAACTTGATTGAGAGGTTCTAGACCCCTCTCAACACCTCTGAATCTCATACCCCATACCCTTTAAGTACTTAAAACTAAACTTATCAACAGATTCCCTCAAACTTAAACAGAATCTTAATAAAGTAATCTCAATATAAGAGACCAATAATAATCCTTATTTTTCAGATTACAAACTTTTGTATTTGTTAAACGACTTCATTCGTTTGTATCCGATTCTTTATTCAGCTTTAAAAGGAACTTTGAAAATCGTTTTTAAAAACTCGTTTAAAGTTTGTTTTTTTTATTCATTCAATTCATTCAAATAGTGTGAAAATATTTCTTTATTTTAATTTGGAAAAAGTGAATAATGAAAAATGGCAACTTTTTTTTTAGCATTATTCGCGTCTCAATATTGTTTTAACTTATTTAGCTATTTGACTCATTAAACTATGTATGTATGTATGTATGTATGATGGTATGATATGTATGATTATTGTATGTATTGTATTTATGTATGTATGTATGTATGTATGTATGTATGTCTATCCATCTATCTATCTACCTATCTATCTATCTTTCTATCTGTCTATCAATCTATACTACCTTATTGTTAAAATATATATATATGAACAGACTAGCTATTGTCATATATATATATATATAGATACTCAGGCTTATAGTACATTAACATAAGTAGTATATATATATATATTGAATATATAATAAATTATACTCAATCTCATAATTAACAGGCGCGGTGCTACTGTTCATGTTGTCGGGAGGGCGATTGTCAACGTATCGGATCGGAGACACCAAAATGTGGAGGATAAAGAAAAACTACATTGACTTTCAGGATGAGACTGTTGGGGGAGCCTGGGTAAGAGTGATATATATATATATATAATATATAATATATATATATAATTATATATAAATATATATATATATATATTATATTTATATATAATATTAATATATATAATATCATTTGAATATAAATTATTATTATTATTATTATTATTTTATTATTATTATTATTATTATTATTAGTAATTATTATTATTGTAGTGTTATAATTAAGTTAAAATTAAAAGCATAAAATATATTGGTAAAATAAATAATTAATTGTAAGGATAAATTTTCGAACCCAAAGGAAAAAGAGAATACCCAATTGAGGCAAGAAAGGAATTTCAAGGATAGCTACCCTCTCATATATGGTAATGGTTAAATTTAATAAAAGTTTATAAATATATAATAATATAAATTTTAATAAATATATATAATATAATAGAATATATAATAATAATAATAATGAATAATAATAATATAATAATAATATATAATAATAATAATTAATGATACCAAACGTATTTTTTTATAAACTATAAAGACTACTAAATTGTCCCTAATATTTGTCAAACTAAATAATAGATAGAAATAAATAATAATAATAAGTAATGAATAATAATAAGAATAATAATAATATAATTAATAATAAATATAATTGAATAAATAATTCATAAAATAAAGAAAATCATTAAAAATAAAACTAAACAATAATATATTAACCCCAAATAATAATAATAAAAATAAATAATAAATAATTCAATAATAATATTTAATATTAGATAATAATATATAATAATAAACTTAATATATCCCAAATCCCCTAGCTTTTACACCCTTCTCCATAACAATACTACTAATTAATGGGAGAAAATAAATGAAAACTAAAGTTAAAAATACAAGATACATAAAAATAACATCAATATTTGCAATTTATTAGCAGGTAAGAAATAGTATATAAAAGAATTACTAATAGTTATTTAAGTAGTTACTAAATATTGAAAATGAGAATATACATTATAAATTTATTAAATGTATTTATATAAAATATATATATAGATAATTATATTAAAAATTATATATATATATAAATATATATATATTATTATACTGCTAATAATATTATTAAAAATAATTATACGCTATAATTTAAAAGAACTTTGACAATAGTAGAAAAGTAGTTACTAAAGATTACTAATGATAGTAATAATAATAAGTAGTTACTAATAATAATTTACGAGATTTTTCTCGTTCCAAAATATTATATGTGTCGCCACATTTTGATTGTAATGGTTTATCAATATGTGCTGCTTTTCTATTTTTATTATAAAAAGTCTTCTCAAAGCAGGTGAATTCAATGGACCTGAAATTAGGGTTCTTTAACGTGACGAGGGATGTCAGGAAGATATATCAAGAATGATTATATCTGTTTTCCTTAGAAATATAATATTCATTTACAAGCATTTTATATAATTATATAAATTTTAATATTCAAAAAATTTAAAATACAATTATAAATCATATTTTTTATATTCATAATAACGGTAGATTTGTTCTAATAGTTCACCTCAAAATATTATTTAAATCCTTGTATTCTTGTTATTGATCTATTAAACAAAAGTTTCAATTAAAACGTTATATATATATTGGTAATATATATGAAAATATATATCTCATAAACCTAACTATATTGCTCTTGCGTGTGATATTTAAGTCCTATCAAGGCCGAGACAGAAATATGAATATAAGTATAAAATATATTAACTAAGAGAAATTTTGCCAATATTTACACCATCGGTTGGAGTCGGTTCTCGTCTCGTATACACGTCCACAAACGTGAGAGTTATAATTCGCAAATCTCTAGTGCTACACACATAAAATCCTCTCCGATACTTGTATCTTCATTGCTTGTTTTTTGAGCTCAGCTCCGGAGCCCTAGACTAAACTAGGTGCGAGATAGTACACCTTTCATTGTGTTCACTTAGTTTAAATCCATCACTGAGTTCGGACTCCTCCGCTCCTCACCTTGATTACTCTCTTGCTTAGGCCTCCGTGCAGCTCTCAAGAATAAAGAAAGATATCGAGAGAGCACACCCCTGATTGAGCATTATGAGAAGTCTCTTAGCCTTGAAAGGATGAGAAGAAGAGGATGGGAGTGGTTGCTCTGAACTGTAAAAAATATTTTTAAAACTTATTTGGAGATAAGAGAATGAAAAGTAGTAATTTAGAAAAAAAAAGTGAAAAAAAGAAATAGTAATGTAATATTAATAGTAACTCCTCTTGAGATCTGTATTATATATTATATATATTTATATAATATAATAATATATATATAATAATAATATAATATATTAATTATATTAATATATATATTAATAATATATATATATAATGATATATATATATATATATAATTATTATATAATATAATATATATATATTATATATAATAATATAATATATATAATATATATATAATATATTAATATATATATATTATATATAAAATATATATATATAATATAATAATATATTAATATTAATATTATATTAATATTATAATTATACTATTAATATATATTAATAAATAATATATATATATATATATATCTATATTTATATATAATATTATATAATATATTATAAATTCACTAGTATACGATGATTGCGCTATAATTAGTATATTGATGATCAAGCTACTTCTCATTGTCTTAATAAAGTCACCCATAATATAAAATACAGCCCTTCAAAATATGAATAATTATATTTACTGTGAGATATTATGACAAAATTTGTGTATCCCTTATTAGCTTTTTGTTTATTTTGAACTAACACTCATTTAGCTATTACTAGTAAGAAATAAAAGGAATCCATTATGAATATTGTATGTTCTATTAATATAAGTATCACATATCTCACTAATATTGTAGTGAGTGAATAAACTAATCTATTAAATACTATAGTTGCCTGGAAACTGGTGTCGGGTAGACAGAGAAATTGAGTTTTTTCTGTACATCATTATATATAGAGGTATCTCGCTTTTTGTAAAAAATATGAAGATTAATATTGTCAAATATAATTAATTATAAATATATATGATTAAAATTTATATAAATATTATATACAATAATTAGTTATATATATAATATATATATTCATATATACTCAATTATATATGATCATTTTGATATAATATATATATATTACTATAAATATATATTATATAATAATAAATAATATAGATAGAGATAAATATATATAATATTAATATATTAATATATATATATCGATAATTATAATAATAATATTATTAATTAAATATATGTAAAATTATATAATATTAATATATTATTATTATGTACTTATAATTAATAATTGGCGAGGATAAGTTAATATATAGGTTAAGAGATTCTTAATCCTACTAACACAAACCTTGAAATAATAGTAATAAATAATAGTAATTCCAAAAGGTTAGAAAATATTAATAATCTCACTGTTTATGATCCGATCCTCGGCTTGGAGTTAGAAGACCATGGGATGATGAGACCAATGGGCACATTCAAATAATTGATTTTAAATATAAAAAAAAAAAATATATAATGAAACTCTAAAAACATTATAAGATTAAAGTAAATAAATAATAGCTTTACACAAACACGTACAGTTCGTACTTTTTTTTTAATAAAGTATATAAAGAAAAGTTATAAGATAACGAAAACAATGGCAAATTTACAAAGATAATAAGTAATAAGAATGTGTGCGTTTTGGACGGGGTGAAATTTTTATTAAGTGTAAGTAAGATAGAAAGAATGAAGTATTGAAGAGATAAGAAGAAGAAGAAGTAAAAGAGTAGTTTATGATAAGAATAGAGCAATTTGTGTCAAGCATAAGAACCAACAACAACTCTCACATAAATTAATATACAACCTAACCTGAAAAACTCTAATATAATACATAACAACAACAAATAATATACATTTTAACAACAAACTCAAACACACACAAAAGAACAACATAACAACTACTACATTAAACATAACAACTACAACACAACACTAACGAACAACAACAACACACTACCAAACAACAATTACCAAAACTTTCTCATACAACAAGTAAGTCATCTACGTATTTGAAACACGTTACTGATCAACAAACAAATCACTAAATCACCAAAGGCAATCACTAACTCATTACTTATCTTGTCGATAAAACACGAATCAATACAACTTATATACTAAATCACTCAATAGTACAAAGGTATATAAGATAGAAGTAATAAGAATAGAGAATGAAAGTAAAGAGAAGCTAAAGTGATAAAGAAGAAGTAAGTAGAATAGTATAAGTATAAGAAGAAGGAGAAGAAGTATATAACAAACTAATACTTATAACAACTAATATAATATACGTAACTCAACAACAAACTCAATAAATAAACAACATAACAACTCACAAAACAACAACAACTAAACAATACATAATCACAAATAACACTAAAACTCAATAACAACAATCAATACATTAAACTCTCAACACCCACAACAACAAAACAACATACTAACAAACCAACTAATAATATATAAACATAACTTAAACTACAACCGCAAATCACTACAACAACAACAGTAAGAATAAGAATAAGATTAAAACAAAGAAGAGCTCACAAATAAAAAAATAAAACAAAGAATGTTAAGAGAAAAAGAAGATTTATATATAATAAATATTTACTTATTAAAATATCACCTTATTATCCCTCACATAATATACATATAACATGAGATAGATTTAACTCTCGTATTATTCGATCTAATATTCTATGACGTTAAATATTTATGAGACGTAAAGTGGAACATCTAAATTCTCCTGCTTAAGGGGATCAGATCGATTAGATAAATATTGAGTAATTATAATTATAATAGATATTTGAAAGAAATATTAATTATAATAAAATTCATTTAAATGATTGTACCTAGTTGGGAGTATAAGAGAAAAAACTCGCACTAGCTTATCCATGAAGTAATGATTGTGACCTATTATTATTTTTGAACCTCACTGAAATTGAGTATTGACCGTGATCGTAGGAGTGTTAATACCCGAAGTCACGAGAATTTTTATTAAGTTTACCTAGATAAGTTAAATAATTCTATCGTAAGTTGAATAGTATACCTACCATTATACCTACAAGTGGCCCATGAGTATGTATAAATAATAATATATATTAATATCATTATATTAATATACATAAAATAAATTATATAGTAGATTACCATATATATATATCAATTTAATATTTTATATTTAATATATATAATAATATATAATATATATATTAAAAAAATATATGGAAAATATAATATAATATAGAATAAACATATGTATTTTTATATTTAAAAAAAAAAAGATGATTCAAATTAGGAGACTCGTATAGTCGGTATCCCGAATGACTCGTGTCTTATATATACTATTATAATGTTTGAAAAACTTGTTATTTTTGTGTTGCCTTGTTGAAGATATCGAAATACACATAATGATATCTGTTACGTTATTTCAACTTTGTAACACAAAAAGATTTATGAGAAACTTCATGGTGGCAACAAAAGTAATACGAAGAGAAAGAAAATCCCTTAAGTCTTAGAATATATGACAAAAAGATATTACTGCCTTTTAAGATACAAACATTGAAATGAGCTAAAATATTCTCTACTTTGAAAGTCGAATCATTTACTTCATTAGTTTGATCCATTTCTCACACCCATCTCTTTCTTCTCCATTTCCTAACCTTTTTATAATTTAATATTTCTTTTACCGACATTCATTATCATTGAGATCTCTTTTAAAATGTTTTTTTTTATCTTTTGAGTCCTATGTACTTTATAAAAACTATTAGCTTTCGGGTTTCTCTCAGTTATGAGATTGTACTTTCGCGAGAGAACTCGCATCATGTTAGCTCATCATTATATAAAAACTTTAAACATAAATTATTTAAAAAACATTATATAAAACATTAAAAGTGATTGGCCACGTTAACTGATTAGTACTATTAAAAACCATTACTATTTAGTACTAATAAACACCATTACTATCAATGTGTAATGGGTCGTTCAAGTAGTGAAACGAGCAAAAGTGACGAGTCATGCGGAAAGTATCTTGCCTACTCGCTCTGAACTCGCTTTCCTTTTAACAAACACACTCTACGCTGGAGTAGAGTCTAGGAATTTTCTCATTGTAAACTCTCCTGCCACTCCTCTTTCCATCATCATCATCATCACCCACCTTCTTTCCCCAAGACTTGGAGTAAGGTGCGTAACATCCATCGGAAACAGAAAAGTAGCAGAAGAATATGACGCGAGTCGAAAGGAAAGCTCAGCCTTAAAGCTCCCTTTATACCTTTTATTGAGAGCTCGTCGCTGTCAGAAAATCCACCCTCGAGCTTCACGGGACCGCGACGAACCCTCACTATAGCATCTCGTCAATGTGGGGTTCATCCCTTAGCCCAAGTGGGCCACAACCATACCCCCTCACAGAATCCCGCCATTCACTCCTATTACGAACCTTTCTTCTCGCCTCTGCCAAACTCACATTTCTCTCCTCCAGACATTCGATTGCTGACTCAATCCACTTTTCCTTCGGTCTCCCAGCCGGTCGATTTCCAGCACACTCACCACTATACATCCGCTTAACCAACCGACTATCATCCATCCTATCCACGTGACCAAACCTTCTTAACATACTTTCATTTATTCTCTCATTTACCCCTTTCTTCACACCATACAACTTTACAATACGTTCATTCCTCATTTTACTTTTCACACCTAACACACCTCTAAGATTGTCCATTTAAACACATTGAACTTTAGATCTATAAATCTTATTCCAGACAATTATCTCACTACTATACATTAACACAGGTAAGAACGAACCCTCATGTAAGACCCTAGTGCACTCAAGACTTAGTCCCTTTACATCCACCAACGATTTAATTGCACCAGTCACCTTCCTGCCATTCACATCTTTCACTATACTTTGCATCATCCATTCCCTTTTCATCCAACATATATCCTAAATATTTAAACTCAGACACTTCTTCCAGCTGCTCACCATCTACCATAACTTCATACTGAGGACTGTCCTCACTCACAACCATAACCTTACTCATATCTACGTTTACTTTCAAACCCCTCCTTTTACACAGCCTGACAAATCTCTCTACCAATCCTCTCAAACTCTCTTCAGATTCGCCATACAAAATCAAATCATCATCATATAACAGGTATTGTACCCTCCACTCTCTTCCGTTCTCCATCATTCTAACACCATCCCCTGCCCACCCCACCTCTAACTCTTTCATAACCCCATCCATTTCCAAATTGAATAACCAAGGAGACATACCACATCCCTGCCTCACTCCGCTATTAATATTAAACCAATTACTTTCGACTCCATTTATTTTTACACACGCCCAACACCATATACCACTACACTAACATCTGCCATAGAGCTTTCCTTTTAATCCTATCATACGCCTGATGCAAACCCATAAAACCTAAATAAAATTTATTCTTCTTCTCTCTCATTTCTCAATCATTTTTTTTCTCAGTATATATATATATATATATATATTATATATATATATATATATATTATAATATATATATATATATATATATATATATATATATATATATATATATATATTATCTACTTATATATATTATTAATATTATATATATATATATATATATATATATATATATATATATATATATATATATATATATATATATATATATATATATATATATATATTATATAATAATATAAATATATATATATATATATTATATATAATATATATATATAGTATATATATATATATATATATGATCTGACTGTCGTCGGAGTCGGACGCATAGAAAACAGCTGGGAAGGAAGAAACTAGAAGAGCAAGAGAAGGGATTGGAAACAGATTGAAGAGGACTGAAAACTTCAGAAGAGCTACTAAAGAAAGCCTCAAATAGATTTTACCTATATGGATATATATATATATATATTGACGCATGAATTGAAGCCGAATTATTGTCTAGAAGTAGCGGAGAAATTTATAAAACTTAAGAATATATTTAAAGTATTTATTGAATGGAACATTTCGAAATTAAAATCAAAATTTATAATTTAAGTCAAAATTAATATTTAAAAACTTAAGAGGAGCAACAAAATTTTCAATCCAGGTCTCTCAATTAATTTTTAATAAGATAATATGATTTTCACTAAAATAGTGTGTGAAGCGAGAAAAATTTAGATATTACATTTAAATTATTTTAAGAATAAAATTTTTGTTCATATTACAAATTATTGGAGCTACTTCTAGGTGATTTATGCTCGATAATGGATGGATTTATTACTGGCGCAGTCAGGGATTATGAAGATTTTCTTCGCATGTCATAGGCGACAGGTGCTAGCAACCCGGGTCCTTTCCTTTTGCTTTATTACTCCATGGACAGCTTTGGAATTTATGGCCTAGAAGAGGATCTTCTGCGAAGAGCTCTGGAGAAACGAGTTTGCGAGCCTTAATGAAGAAGATGCTAGTTCTGCTTGAAAGGGGCGAAAACCCTTACCTGAGGTGTTTTACTCGAGGACTGGTGTCGAAACCCATATGCCGCAAGAAATAGTCTTCTAGAGTCCTCTAGGGTTAGAGTTCGGGCCAGAAGAAGAAGATGCTGGACCAACTGACAGGCGAAAGCCCTTCCTGGGAGTTGTTAGAGATTAGAGATTTTAGAGATATATATATATATATATATATATATATATATATATTATATATATATAATATATATATATATATATATATATATATATATATATATATATATATTTTAATTTATTTTTATTATATTAATATTTATCTATAAATATATATATATATATATATATATATATATATATATATATATATATATTATATATTTATATATTATATATATATATATATATATATTATATATATATATATATATATAGGTATATACTATATTATATATATATATATATATATATTTATATATATTATATATATTATTATATATATATATATATAATTATATATATATGATTATATATTATATATAATTATATATATATATATTATATATATATATATATATTATATATTTATAATATATTATATATATATATATATATATATATATATTTACATATATTGAAAACCTGAAATGCGAATATGATAATTAAATTGGTGGAAGATAATGGGATATTTCCATATGAATTTTGCCGTATGAATATTTCGCTCGAATCAAGTTTTGTTAAAAACAATTTCAATTTTGCCTCAAATTTGTAACGCACAGATGCCTGAGAACACAAAGGAACATTCAAATAGTCTCAATCGAACACAATATGCATTGATTGTACAATAATAATAATAATAATAATAATAATAATAATAATAATAATAATAATAATAATAATAATAATAATAATAATAATAATAATAATAATAATAATAATAATAATAATAATAATAATAAAGGGAAATTTAAAAAAAACTATTTTTTTTAAGAGTCTGTGACCAACACTTATAATTTTAATTCATTATCTTGAGGAAAGGAAGCTATTCGGTTTCAAGGTTAAACTTTCACACTTATCTTAGAAGAAATAGCAAAAATTGTAAAAGTTATTAGGACTAAAAATTATAACGTGTGAGTTTACATGTAATGATTTTTGTATAGCTTCCAATAAAATTATTAAAAAGATAAAATAAATGCAAAAATGTGCTTTACACACAATTTATATAAAGCCCAATTTTGGATTTCTCTGATTTTTGTAAGACTCATCTATTATATTCTTCAAATAATCTATTTAATTTTGTTATCTTTACACTCCCGTACATTAGACACTTTTGTCGTATGAAACGGTTTGATGTTTCAGGAATATCAAATGATATATATTTTATTTAAATTTTTATATACAGAATTTGGTAATTATCGAGTTCAGTTCAGTCAGATTAATATAAATACTGTATTGAAACTATAAACATTTAATGTACAAAAATGTTGTAAACCAATTATTTGACCTTTTTTATATATATTGATTTT
>JABUQX010047445.1:0-20000 GCA_015478945.1 Trachelipus rathkii | reverse complement strand
GCCATCATTCAAACCTAATCCCTTATTCTTTCGTTTCTTTGTCTGTCTCTTGTAGTCTTTTCCCCTATCGATCTCAAAACGTACATCTCCGACGACTGTATCTAACTAATCCTCCTGTGATCTTAATTTCATGACTCACTACCCCATATAGTAGAATCGGTGTTAACACCCCAACGAATATCACCCTTTTCAACTCCACTCTCATTTGTCCATCTTTCAGTATGGGGTAGACTGCTCCTACAGATCCCTTACACTGAGCTATCCAATTGTTATCTCCTGTACATTTCCCCCTCTCTTCCAAATACTCCACCCAAGTATTTACATATCTGCCACCATCTTTATCTCAGTCCCTTCCACATCCACTCTTAGATATCCCCCTCCTTCTCTGCTTACTACCATGATCTCCGTCTTTTCTGCGTTCATAGTCAGACCGGCCTCTCTAAGCCTATTCGTAAAACATATCACTACCTCTAAGCCCTATATCCATCTTCAGCTCGCAGCACGCTAAAGTCACTGCTATCCCAGAATATTAACGTCAATCTTCTAATATCCTCTCTCAAGCCTTCTTTTTATCACTACATCAGATACGGCTACAAACAAAATTGATGACATCACGCTTCATTGTTTGACTCCCGTTCTCACCTCAAACCATTCCTTATTCTCATATTCTGTTCTCACATTACATTTACTAAATTCTTATAAGCAAACTCTCCAAGGGCTTCTCTCAACTTTCACACACACTGAACAATTACTCTCTAAGCACCCAGTCCCTCTCTCTACAGTCCCACTGAATAAAAGCTTTCCTTAGACTCTATGAAAGCTATATATGCTAGTTTTAATTATATTCCATATATATATATATATATAATATATATATTATATATATTATATATATATATATATTTATATATATATATATATATTATAATATATATAATATATATATATATATATATAAAATTCTCCCCAGGGGCAGAGATTAGTACGCTGCCTTGTGATCTATGTATGAAGCCTCTCTACACTTCCCTGTTCTGAAGAAGTCCCAGTTTTTCTACCTCCACCAGTGCAGCCACAACTACAGATTTTACTGCATCTTTTCATGTTTTTATTGGTTTCGGCAATGGTTTTCTAATTCTCTAACCTCCTGTTGTAGAGTCTCGCATGAATATGTTTCCCAATACCTCGTAATTCAGTGGTCTGTCAATTCGTTCCATCTTAATTGTTTCCTCGGTTCAGTGAATTGGCTTTCGATAGGTTCCACGCCCAACTTCTCCCCTAATGTCTACACTTCCAAGACGTTTCCGCTTGGTAACTTCTCTAATCAGTTTGAGAGCCTACATCTCCACAGCCTCAACTCTACTCATATATCCAATGCTTATGAATCAGCACCATATATCAATGTTGATCTAAGTATCGCTGTATATATCAAAGTTTTTACATTTCAAGATGCTTGCCCTATTTTCTATCTTCTTTGCATGTTTTTATCTGAGGCTTTACCAACAAGGAGGCATACCAGAGAGTTAACCTTCCACCCTCTAATATCCTTTATATTTCTTTGTTCATATTTGCAGCATATTTCCTCACCTATCAATCACACTTTGCAGAGTTTTCTTCTTTCATTTAGTATTGCTATTTTGTCGTCATATGCTAGAGCCATTCCCATTTACTTTTCTATATCTACTGCCCTTATGCATCGATGTACGTATAAAATAAAAAAAAAATAGCAGTGATAGCACATCCTCTTTGCCCGTAAAATCTGATCCTACTGGAGACGAGTGAACTCATTCGCATCGGCAATTCTATATGCACTTTCATTACATACATACATACATTACATTATATACATATATTTGATCACTCGCATAAACTTGGGCTTTACTCTATAATATTGGTCTTTGAAAGTTTCCACCATTTTTTTCTTGATACAGTATCAAAAGCTTTATCCAAGTCTATGAATGCTATATACGTTTATCTTCACTCTCACTTGTTATCTAATAGCACCTTCAGAATAAAGAATATATATATATATATATATTATATATATATATATATATATATATAATACCGTATATATATTATATATTTCATAGTCTACTTATATATATATCCTATATATCAATACTATACTAATATTATATTAAATATATATCTTATATATATATAGTATATATTTTATATAATATAGGAGGTTATATATATATATATATAATTATAT
The DNA here is from genome assembly GCA_015478945.1 of Trachelipus rathkii. NCBI lineage: Eukaryota > Metazoa > Arthropoda > Malacostraca > Isopoda > Trachelipodidae > Trachelipus > Trachelipus rathkii. Next base: position 17,785 of record JABUQX010047445.1, on the reverse strand, counting down.
ATATATATATATATATATATATATATATATATTATATGGAGTATATATATATATATATATATAGTATATATATAATCTTAATATAACTATATATATATATATATATATATATAGTATATATATATATATATAATATATACTATATATATATAATTATATATATATATATATATATATTATAATATTATATATATATATATATATATATATATATATATATATATATATAAATATACTATAAAATATACTATAAAATTCTCTTATTTTATTGCGAAAGTTGGTCAAATAAATGAAATTATTACATAATTGATATTAAAGATTATGCAAAATTAAAACGAAATAGGTAAGAATAAATGCTTTTAAAGCATTAAAAATGGTGGCGGTTCGTGCCCAAATCGAATGGCGGAGATGGTGTCCCTGTGAATTTAGAGTTAATAAAATTGGTTTATAATACTGTTAATAAAGTAATATGCTTAATACTATAACATAGATAAATAATAATTTTATAAACAAAGAATTTTAATAAAACAAATAAAATAATAAGAAATTACTAAAATACTTAAGAATATGGAAGAAAAAGAATAACTAGAAATAGAAATATAGCCTAGGGTTAATCATGGAATCAACTATAATTTAAAGAAAACATTTTAGATGGGATAACTAAGTATTTATATATATAATATATATATAAATATATATATATATAAGTATATATATATATATATATATATATATATATATATATATATATATATAAGGTATTACAGCCAAAGTATAGTGAGGAGAAGAGGAGAGAGAGAGAGAGAGAGAGAGAGAGAAACACGAGTAGTAATAAGTTATTGGTAGTCGAAAAACTGATTATATATATATATATAGTATAATTATACTATATAATATATAATAATATATATCTATATATATAATATATTATATATATATATTATATATAATATATAATATATATATAATATATATATATATATATATATTATAATTTCGGAAAACCTCGAGCTAATTTTTCTCGTTATAGTATTATTTCTAAAAGAAAAAATCGGTAATCAGTGGAGTAAAATTCGCATATAAAATGCCACAATTTTCATGGGAGAATAAATTCAATAATTGCCAACCGCACAAGAAATATATATATATAATATATATATATATATATATATAAATCAACAACCCCCCCAAAGGATATTACTATATAATATATATATTATATATATATATATATATATATATATTATATATATAATATATATATATAAATTAATCTAAAAGAGGAAGGACTTTTCGTCCTGTCAGTGGGACCCTTCGAGAAAGGTCTTGGAAAGTAGGGCTAACAACTAAAATCCGCTGGCTGGCCAGGCCTATCGCGGACGCCGCGATTAATTCCCATTTGTAGCAAAGCACACCATTAAATGTAATCATTAACGTCTGAGGGGGACGAAAGCTAGAGTTTAGATAGAGAATAGCTCACATTCTCTCGCTCCAACCCAGTCTCGAACCTGGGCCCCCTCGCTTGCTAGGCTAAGGTGCTGTATCACTATATATATATATATATATATATATAACTATATAATATAATATTATATATATATATATTATAGTATATATAATATATTATATATATATTATTAATATATATATATATTACAGCGCTCCCCGCAGATTATTAAATAAAGTTTTGTGATTTGCATCTTGTCAGTGGCACCCTTCGGAAGATACCAATCACACCTGGGTTTTTCAGGCCTGCTAGGCTGTCGCGAATGCCTGGTGTTTTTGGTCATTAGGCCCAGATACGAAAGGGACAAACACTAATACTCAATTTAAGTATGGGGTAATGCGAACGAAGCGGTAAAGGAGATATCTTACATGTTGTATTGGTTTTGTCAAAAAAATTCCCATTGTTTTTCCTTTTAATTTGGAATTGTTAAGGTTGATGCTGTTGCGAACGGATTTCAGTTATGCTAATTGTCCAACAGAAATAAAAAGTTGGGTATTTTATATGGTATGTCTTTGTAAATGGACAACCAATTTTGATACTGGAATTTTAAATAAATTATTGAAATTTAATGAAGTTTAGAAAAAGTCTGCGCCGCTTCGTCATAACCTACAATGATTACTGCCATTCCGCCGTTAGTGATCGTGACCAAATCAGTGTTTTATGATGGGACATTTGATGTCCAAGGAAAAATAATCAAATGACTATTAACTGCCAGTAACGAAGAGCTGAGCTTGTTTCATGCTGTAACCTGTTATGGGTGCTGTTGGATGACTGATTAATCTATCTTTCATCTTGACAGATGTCAACAGCACTTAGTGGTTGTCGGCTATATTCAGCAGCATGAAATAAAAAAATAAAGTTGATCCTCAAATGCGATTAAAATCTTTAGAAATATTATTTTAACGAAATCCATTTTCTCGAGTCTTCTTTCCTTTTTCCTCCCCGCTTCCGTCCTCCTTTCTTGTCTGGTAGCACTTCAAATTTAACATGTATTAAAATGTTGTAATGATTAATAAATATGTTTGCAAAAACATTATTCTTACTTGATGATCTAAAACTTTTTCGATTTGGTAACAAATGTATATTATAGACACTTTAGGGAAAAAATTAAATTTAATGACTGCAGTCGTGGAGTCGGCATTTTTTCTTCTTCTTCTTCTTCTTTTCTTCTTCTTCTTCTTACTTCTTCATTCTTCTTTCTTCTCTTCTTCTTCGTTCTTCTTCTTCTTCTCTTTTCTTCTTTCTTCTTCTTATTTTTATTATAATATATTATTATTGTAATATTATTATTATTTATATTATTATTATAATTTATTATTTTATTATTATTATTATTTTATTAGTATTATTATTATCTATTATTATTATTATTATTATTTATTATTATTATTATTATATTATTATTATTATTATTATTATTATTATTATTAATTTGCATTGTTATTATCATCATGAAAGTTCTGATGTTTATCATCCGTTGAGCGTCAAAATAAAGCTTTGTAATTAATCAAATAATTTTATTGAAACCCCTGAATTATTAAGCTTTCTTATACAAGCAAATTTTTGCAAGAAAAGCTAGTCATAGTTACAGTAGTTGTGTACGAACACAACAACACACACATATTGATATAATATATATTATATATATATATATATATATATATATATATATATATATATATAATATAATTATATATATATATATATATTATATATATATATATATATATTGAGTATTAAAGAAAGAGCCACCGGTAGCTCAGTGGTAGAGTACTCGCCAACCAAAGCGAGGGTCCCAGGTCTCACTGGCGAGATGGGAGGAGATGTGAAAGCGTATTTCTCTTTGGGCGTTGGATTCGTCTTGATCGACGTTAATTGAGTAACAATCCTCCCTTATTGACTTGGTTAGGGCTCTAATTATATATATATTATATAATTTATATATATATATTTTATATTAATATATATATATATATATATATATTATATATATATATATTATATATACATATAGATATATATATATATATTATTATTATATATTAAATATATATAATATATAATTTATATTAATTTAGTGGGAATGGACATGAACAATCCGCACCTAAATAATTCCGCATCCACATCCGCATCCTCACTTAACGGCCAACATTCCGCTCCGCATCCGCATCCTCTTTGAAAAATGAGGTATGTTAAGGTGTTTTTCTACATTTGATTTATTAAATGCATATAAGATAAATAGTTATTGGACATATTTACATGGGGACTTTAATGGGAATAATTGTACATTTGAATTTCGATTTCTGTATTATATATATATATATACTATATGTTATATAATATATATTATATATATTATTTATTATATTATTATATATATAATATAATATATATATATATATATATATATATATATATATAATTATATATATATATATTATATTATATATATACTATATATAATATATATATATTATATATAGTATATATTATATAAATGGACATTCGTCGGAGTCGGCTCGTATAGGTTAAGAAGTAATGAATCAAACACCAAAATGGCGTCCGGTAGCTCAGCTGTTAGAGCACTCGCCCAACTAAGCGAAAGACCCAGGTTCGTCCACTGGTCGGTCGTCTGAGGGTGTATTATTTTTCTTCTTGGCTCAGTCTTGCTCAGACTTAAAATTGAGCACACCCCCTCCAAGATTAGGGCTTTGCCCGTCGGGCCGTGCTAACTGTAAAAAAAAACAACAAATATATATATATATATAATATATATATATATAATATATATATGATATTAAATAATAATATATATATAATATATAATATATATATATATATATATAGATATATAGTAAAAATTATAGTCAAGAGTTGTCAAAAAAGAGGTATTTCTTGGAAACCTGAGGGTTGCCAAATGCAAAAGAGTAGAGAGCGGTTTTGGATATTTTGAAATTCATTCGCTTTGATTTCGGAACTGTTCAAGTACAAATTAAGATTAATTCGCTTTTATTTTCTTGAACTGATAATTCTTCTTTTTAAGTCATTCGTTGTAAGGCTTCAAGCCGGTAACAATTTACACTGTTAAGCTTCGTGCTGAATTAATGTTTAATATTCAAATATTCCTTTATTCGAAGATCGTTTTTATGTGCATTTCAATTTAACATTCTGGAAAGCTTAAACGAGGTCAACTACTTCGTTTGAGCTTGGGAAAACAAACTTTTCTCAATGAGCTTAAAAATTAACCTAGTGTATTATCCCACTCATTTAACTTAAACTATTTTAGTTATGTGAAGACCTAGGCTTTCAAGAAGACTCTCTTAAATGTTCTACTTGCAGTGCACATCAATCTAAAACTTATTGCACTGGCCAAAATATTCAATTCTTTTGAATTTTCGGTCAAGTTCTTTAATCTGAACTTTCTGATAATCTGATGAGCGTTATTATGCATGGTCTAAAAGATCGTTGATAGCGTAAATATTGCTGATCTCTTTTCAATAAGAATGATATAATTTAACATTATATTATCTGAGAAAAGTTGTTATTAAAAGTGTTTTTTCTCGCTAAAATTAGTATTTCGTAGCCAGTAAACTACTGGCGTTTAAAGTTTTAAATTTAGTATTTCGTAGTCGGTAAAATTCTGGCGTTTAAAGTATAAATTTCCTACGTGGAAATTTTTCGTAACTTCATTTATCTATTTTGTGTGTGTGTGAAGCAAAGTTGCTTTTTTCAATATTCTGAAAAAGAAAAATATTTCTCATTAAAAAATCCTTTTTCGAAAAAAAAAAAAAAAAAAAACTGATTAGTTTTGTTTAAGCACACACATTATATATTCTGCAGAAGTTTGCGCTTTGAAATAATCTGCGTTCGATTCGAAAATATTCTGCAGATAAACTTTTGGAAAGTTTTTTAATATATATATATATATGTATATATGTATATGTATATTGTTATTATATATTATATATATATTATATATATATATATATATATATATATATTATATATATATATAAATAATATATAATATTATATATATTATATATAATATATAATAGTATATATATATATTATATATATAGTGTATATATATTATATAATATATTATTACTATATATTATATATATTAATATATATTATATATATAATGTTTAATATTATAATTAAAGGTCATAATAGTCACGCGATATAATATTCTGCTGCGTTTGTGGAGAAGTCGGTCTCTTGTATATAATTTAGTAGTATTTTTTTAGTTAACTGTCCAGATATTTATATATAAATCTGGATTGTTTCAAATAATCGAGACTTCTCCTTTCAAATATATTAAATATTTTTGCGTTATATATTTTTGCGTTATAAAAAAAAATATATATATATTTCGGCAATTTAGTATCTTTGCGGTAATTATTATTTTGGGTTATTTGGGTATTTTTATTGTCCTTCGAATCATTGCCTATAAATCTTGGTGTGGTAAAATATGGGCGTTTTGCGCATATTAAATAAGTAGCATGTTTTTTTTTGCGTTTTTTTTTGCGTATTTTTTGCTTGCGTTTTTTTTCAAATATTCATTTTACAAAAAAATGTCTCTTTTCGAAGATGAATCACTCAGACAAATCGTGTCTGAGTTGGAGGACAGTGTCAGTGAAAATTTTGGGAGGGAGGACGAAAACACTCTCTCTCCAGAAGAATTAGTCGACCTCACGAAAGAGGTTAAGTCAAAACTGTCCCCTATTAAGAGACTGAGAGCTGTGATTAAAAGGAAAATCACGCTCCTTTTCAAAAATCTTCTCGATCTTTCTGCCACTGAAAGCCAGGAATAATAATCCATATCGTTTCTCAACTGAAGGAATTAAATCAAAATTGGAGGAAGTGAAAAATTTGATGCTCTGATTCGAAGGAAGTATCACAAAGTCTTCATCATTATCTTCTTACTACAGTGAGTCGACTACGATCTTTTATTTTTTGACTCCCGACCAATGGATATTGAAGGAAATTACTAATTGTCGAAGACGTTACAGATATAGATACCCAGAACTGAAAGAATTCAACATTGGCGATATTGACTAGCGCAGCGTTTTATTCTCCATCGTTCTTCTCCGTCTGCGCCTCCTGCAGCTTCAGAGGCCTCTCATGAAGACGGAATATCACGTCAAGAGATGCAGAATAAAATCAAAAATATTCATGCATCAAAAAGGAAGTTAAAATTCCTGCAATAAAGTGTCAAGAGTTCAGGGGTGAGGGGACCGGCATTCTTTCCGCTCGTTTATTCTGTCCTTTCAAAATGTTTATGGGCCAGAAAAGAATATATTTCTAGCGCTGCAAAATTGCAGTATTTAAAGTCATTGTTATTCGAGGTAATGCGCTCAAAAGATATTGAGCATTTTAAAACTAAATGGTCGACTCCAATTGGAAGTCGCTTTCGCCAATTATTAAAGACCTTACTTAGACGAACTCATGAATATTTTGATTCTCTGTTTCATTTAAAATCGATTCTGCGACCTTATTTATAGAGAATTAATCCTAACATATGTCGCTATATTCCTGTCTGAAGTTGAGAGATATTATCAAGCTCAAGGCAGTTTGGACTCGATTTTCTTTGAAGAGCCTTCGCGCGCTGTTAGCTCATGAGTCATTATCGTGACAAACTGTCCAACTGGCTTTCTCGTTGAGCTCAATTAATCAGCACAGATGAATATCCTTCCGTTAATATAATCTTGGAGCATTACAGTAAAATAATCAAGTCTATGGAGAAGGGGAGGGAAAAAATAAATCTGCCCCTAAAAAGGGATTTGACCGTAATCGTGCTCCTTTTGAGCATAAATCGGCTAAATCGTCAGCTTTTAACGCTTCCTCTAAAGAGGATAGTTCGAAATCTTCATCGTCAGAAGATGAAACAGAACGCAGTCAAAAGAGTGGGATTTAAAAATTCTTCTAAATCATTTATTTCGAAATGTAAATTTTGCAACAGAAATCATCGCATGATTTCTTGTGAAGTATATTCTTCTCCTGAAAGCAGGAGAGATCGCTGTAAAGAGCTGCGCATGTGCTTCAGCTGCTCAAGCAGCAAGCATTTCGCTAATAAATGTCCTGCCAAGAGGTATGGACTTAGTCACCCATGCGGCAAATGTGGCCAAAAATCCCACATAACGGCTCTATGTTTTCCAAATAGCAGAAACGTGTCCGGTGGCTTTTCGGAAGATAGTCGTCCGTCAACATCAGTCGCGAATGAGGCAAATGGTCAAGCCAGCGGCTCTTCTAATCATATCTGTATAAATACAGGTACTGCCTCATCCGTGGATCAAAATATTCTGCCCACTCTCTCACTTAAAATCAGGAAAGGGTAATAGAGTAGTCCCTGTACGCGTGCTTCTCGATTTCGGTAGTCAGTCCACGTATTTTCATAGGAGCATTCTTAAAAAAATTGGGAGTCAATGAAAATAGTCTTCCTAGTCATCAGAGCTCCATTAAAACATTTTTGGGAGAGGAATTAAGATCCTTACGGTCTTTAAATTTAGAGATGGGTATTTGTTGTGGAAAATATTCTAGCCTACCCGTTAATATCGATCCTCAATTGGATATTAGCTTTTATGTAAAAGGCCTGACGGAGGCTATGAAAAATATTACCCAAAATGGTTTCAAAGTGGCAGATAGTCACTATCAAAATAATAATGTTGACAGGGTTTCAAATATTCAGGGAATGTTGACATAGATGCTCTTCATTTGTTGAAGCATTTTAAAACCGTAAAATGTAGTCATAGCAGTGCCCTAGAGACTCGTCATGGATATGTGCTTTTCGGGCCTGTCACATCATTTTTAACACCTTCTCAAAAGGAAAAAATCTTTGGGAAGAATTTATTCGCCGAAGCTGTCAAAAAATCATGACAGAAGGTCCGAGGCTCCATTACCTTTCAAAATATTCAAAGATCGTGTCGAGGACGTCCCGGAAACATGTAACTAATCTTGTAGTCGGATAAACGGTACCTTCGTACTTCGACCCACTCTTACATACCCATACTGAGTCTGATTTGGACTTGGGCCTGGAGAACCTCATCAAGTAAGTAACCTAATCCACGTAGAGCTACCATGATATACCGTGCTCAATATCTATATATCGTATTAGCAGCTCTCTCAGTGAGATAGGATAGCTCATGCCAGCTCGAACATGGATCGACTAGAACTCTCCAGAGCCCAACTGACACTCTGACTGCTCCAACTGCCTACTGTGAACTTCCGCTCGTCTTTGAGGTATATACTCACACACGCCCCTCTCGAGCTACGCTCTCAGCGACTCGTGTGTGGTTATCGCTCACCGCTTCACGAGAACCTATCTCAGCAAAAGTCATGGTCCAGATAGAACAATACTGCATCGTCAGCTGTGCTCTCATCTATCCTCTCTCGACACACCTCAACTATAATAGGACACTGGAATCGGTGAAGTTGAATACTCCTACCTATAGTCATAACGAGCTACTGTGGAAGGTGCATCACGACAAAGCATTATCTCATTAAATTTTCATTTGTTGATCACCTACACAGACCTATAATAAAACAGGCCCTTTCAAGTGAGCGACAAAATTCCGTCCCTCTTTTAACTGCAGCCTTGAAAAGGTTGTAGTCCTTCACTTATCAGGCATCCGTATCCTCAGGGGTAGATTTAACTTGTTCCCTATTTAAAATTATTACTGCTTTCAAGAACGAAGCAAACTTCATCGTATTGGCCGGATAATTTCGAAAGCCTTCACTCCAGATCAAATTAAAATGTGAAGAGGACAGACAATCGCTTCTTTTTTTGCTGTGCGGAGGCTGATGGTGAGTTACATCACCTTACCGTATGCCCACCATCATCTTCGGGGTTGGCGTCAGCCCCTATGTCTAGGGCTGATGTATACAACATCACGCCAAAAGAATACCCTTCCTGATCTCTGTACCTCTCTTCTTCAAAATAACTGTACGTTGATAATTTTTTTGTACACTTTTGTCTGGTAGACGAACTTCCAAGATCAATTTTTTCGAGAGGCCGACCTCACGTATGAGTAGGGGGCTTCAACTTGTTGCTCCTGGAACTTTCAGAGAATTGTCCAGACCTTAAAGAAATATTTCAAGGAGAGTGGTAAACTGCAATCGATCAAAGTGACTGAAGAACAGAGTTAACTAGTCAGTATTTAATAATACCGTTTCAAGATAGGTCTGGAGTGATGGACTTGTCATTAATAATTGTCTCTTACCAAGAGGACAGCCTCCTGTCGGAAGATCTCAGAGTATTCGATTTCCCTTATGCCGAATTATCCTCCCGTTCACCGTTCGAGGCCCGTCATTCTTATAAAGAACTTGGGAAAGTGACATGGTGCCGTGGGACGATATAAATCGCTCCCGAAATCAAGAAATTCCATGGAGACAGAGAAGTTGTGCAAGGACGCTTAACTCTCTGAAGGAGTCTCTTTTAAGAAGAATTTCATTGTTGAGTCAAGTGACCATGATTTAAGAAGTATTTCCCTCGGGCCTGTCTCGATCTGCAGCGCCAACCCCCCGCCCTGCATAGCCGCCCGACGCCCTCCTGCCGCGGACTCACCTCACGCGTCCGCCATCGTGCACCACTGCCCTAAGCCTGCAGGGCGGTCGGCCCGTCAGCCCCTCCCTTGCCGGCCAGAATCCAACGCGTCGAACATATATTCTGCGATTGCAAGCACCTGTTGCTATATGGCTTCGATTAGTGATAATGTTTCGTTCTGCGGAGAGGGTCAAATCTTCTGGTGGTCAAAGGGACAAAATCGCTTTCCTGCAAAAGGAAGACCGCTTCCTGGTGTTGGAGTTACTTGTCTGGGTTCTGTTAGCATTAAAGTGGCCTCGTGTACCACGAAATGTTAAGTGACTGTCGAGATGTCTAAGTTCAAGGAATTGAACATTATTCTCCGACTCAGCAGATAACTCTTCATTAGGATCCAAAATAGGGATCTCGAAAGCTAAGCAAAATATCGTGAGGCAATCGTGGTGCAGATTATCGCGCCATGAGCTCTTCGTTCAAGCAGGAATATTTGTTGTTAAGTCCTAATTTCTATACGTCAGAACAGAAGATAATCCAGCTGACCTTCTGACCAGAGGTATTCCTTCAAGGAATTTCAAAAGAACATGTCCTTCTGGACTAAAGGGCCAAAATCGGCTTCTATTAAATTGTGTTACTTGGCCATCAAGCTAACTGGGAGATAGCATCTCCAGTTTTTGCCGGTAAGTGTTCAAAGGTGGCAATGAACCTCGCTCTAGTGGATTTGTCCAAAATATATCAAAACTGCACAAGCATATCGAGTAGTAGCTTTATTATCCGTTGCCAGCCTTGTCAAGAGTGTGACAATTATCATGATTTAAAAAGCACGTCTGTATTGTCTGCAGACAATGCAGAAAGAATCATTTTCGAAAGAACTTCAATTTTTAGAAGAGATTAAAAATAATCCTTCTTTCACAGGCCAAGTTCCGGACTTGGTAAATAATCTGAACTTGTTCTTGGATGAAAATAATCTCATCAGGAGCAAAGGTCGTTTGTCAAGATGCAATTATTACAATTATGACGTAATTAATCCCATCTTGCTGTCAAAAAGTCACCACCTCTCCAAGTTAATCATAAGGGATGCTCACCATAAGTGTAAGCATCTGGGCATACAAGCCACTCTTACAAATATTCGGCTCCAAGGCTTCTGGGTGACTTCAGCGCGTACCTCCATCAAAAATGTTTTGCAGGAATGCATAATCTGCAAAAAGTTCAATAATTTTGCTTTTCGGTACCCGCGCTTCACCGATTATCCAAATAACCAAGTGGAATTATTCAGGCCTTTTAAGCATGTAAGTGTTGACTACACCAAACATTGGTGGATCAAAGTCAAAGGCTCTGACTCAGCCCAAAAAATGTTCATACTCATTTACACCTGTCTTAATATTCGTGCGGTCTATTTAGACCTTATAGATGACATGTCATCTAAATCATTTATACAATCGTTCCAACGATTTGTTAATCGTTTCGGAGTGCCTGACTGTGTCATATATAGCGACAACGCGCGCTCCTTCAATCAAGGAACTGACTTCTTAGGAACTTTCCTCGTGTCAGAAAATGGGAGTGAGTTTTTAAGAAAAAATCAGATTTCGCATAAGCGAATTCCTCTGTATAGCCCATGGGTAGGAAGCCAGTGGGAACGGATTAATACGTGTGGTGAAGGATTGTTTATTCAAAACAATTGGACGATTCCTCGGTGAATTATTTCGACTTTCATTACGATAATTGTCAGATATTGCTAGCTATAAATCACGTCCCGCCTCACGACTACACCACAAGTTCAAAATGAGGTATTACCGTTCTTAACTCCCAACGAATTCATTCAAAACCTCCTTGTCAAAAACCGCATGGCATACCCGGAGCTTGGTAAAATACATCAGTTTCTGAGAGTCAACTCTCGGTGCTAAGACAAGAGCTAGTAAAGTCACTGAAATATTTCTTCAGAAAAAATCGAAGAATTTCGTACCAGGTGGTACAATGAGTATCCTCAGTCTTAGAGAGACTGGAAGAGATCTCTACCAGGTCAGCTGGAATAATCTAGTCAAAAAGAATGACGTTGTTCTTATTAAAAGTCCAGTGAAAGAACGTCCTTACTGGCAGATGGGGATAGTCGTAGATCTTAATATCGGTGACCGACAAATAAAGTCAGAATCGGTGTACGTCAGGACCTCCTGGGACAAGTATCAGTTGTTATTCCAGTCAGATATTGTATCCCCTAAGCTTTCTTTGTACCCATAGGGATCAACAACCACTAATCGTCAAAACACAGTCCCTGTCCTATCCGCACAAGTCGCATCATTTAAATATTCCTGAGGCGGTGAAACCCCCTTCTTACGTCTGCGACGGATGCTGAAAGTTCATCAACGCCAGCTGATAGAGATATCCAAAATAGTCGGCCTAAGCGGAAAAGCTGCAGAAGCTGGCAAGAAAAAAATTATTCTGAATGAACTGATTTCATTCGGAAGAATCAGATTAAATATTCTGCAGCTGTTTTTCAAAATATTCATTCCAAGTAGTCAAGTTCTGACTTCTGCCCTATAGAGGCCAGAAGCCATCCCCCCCCCCGGGAGGATATAAAAATTATAGTCAAGAGTTGTCAGAAAAGAGGTTATTTCTTGGAAACCTGAGGGTTGCCAAATGCAAAGAGTAGAGAGCGGTTTTTGGATATTTGAAAATTCATTCGCCTTTTGATTTCGAACTGTTAAGTTCTAATTAAATTTCATTCGCTTTTATTTTCTGAACTGATAAGTTCTCTTTTAAAATCATTCGTTGTAAGGCTTCGAGCCGGTAACAATTTACACTGTTAAGCTTCGTGCTGAATTAATGTTTAATATTCAAATATTCCTTTATTCGAAGATCGTTTTTTATGTGCATTTCAATTTAACATTCTGGAAAGCTTAAACGGGTCAACTACTTCGTTTTGAGCTTGGGAAAACAAACTTTTCTCAATAAGCTTAAAAATTAACCTAGTGTATTATCCCACTATTTAACTAACTATTTTAGTTATAGTGAAGACCTAAGGCTTTCAAGAGTATACTCTCTTAAATGTTCTAACTTGCAGTGCACATAATCTAAACTTATTGCACTGGCCAATATTCAATTCTTTTAGAATTTCCGTCAAGTTCTGTAATCTGAACTTTCTTATAACCTCTGATGAAGCGTATTATGCTGGGTCTAAAATATTCGATGAGCGTAATATGCTAGATCCTCTAGTTTCCCAATTAAAATGATAATAAATTAACTTATGCATCATAGCTCATACAATACACCAGGCTTCTTCACTACTGCATACCCCCTCAAACATACGTGCCATACCATATATATTATATATATAATACTATATATATATATATATATTATATATATATTATAGCTTATATATATAAAATAGATAAGCCATAAACACGGAATTCGCTACAAAATGCGCTGTCCTGGAACTAATCACGAGCCGACTTTCTGCTAGGATCGCTCCACTACATCGGTCTATCAGCTACCCTCCCAAAGAGACAGCTCACGGACTCCAATACTGTTTCGTCGATCAACCGGACGATATTACTCGTGCACGACACGCTGCATACGTTGAGTGAACTGCCTCCACCTGTAACGCAGCAGTATACTGTGTTTCGCCTCTACGCCACGCTATATATATACTGCCTCTCCATATATTCACCCGATAAAGTTTCTGACTGAAGCCAACTCTTGTTACGGCCCTTAGCATCCCCGTCTCCAAGAGATCTTCTCACATCAAAAGGCTGACCCTGCTGGCTGCAACAGCCATCTGTCGAGGCTAGCTCTTTCCGCATAATGCATACACTTCATCCGTAATTACCATGCTCGTCCATTCGTGGGCGTCCTAGACACCTCCCCAAAGACATATCTTTATCCGCACTCAACGCGAGTCCGGCTATCGTCAGCTGGAAAACCCACACCGATCGTGACAGTTCGGAGACTTACGATTCCAACATAATAATCAACAACCTCGACTCGCTTGCGAAAAAATTCCGGCGAACAAGCTCCAACTCCACCAGTCCGATTATCGGATCACCCGCCCATCCAAGCCATGTTACCGAACCATGGTCTAATCCTTTGCAGTTGTCTACGACTAGCTCTCGTCACTGCCCCTACCATCTAATGCTAGCCGCCCACATCCTTGCCCCATGCAGCCACGCACTCTCGCGGCTCTCTCTAGCAAGTCATTGCGGGGGGGGGGGGCGGGGCGGGGGGGGGGGGGGGGTCTACACGTTTGCTTTCTACGCTAACTATAAATAATTGAGTTGGACGCTGCTTGACTCTTTAAGACGCCTTCAGATTCTGAACCGCCATCTTAAAGTCGAACGTGTAATTGTAAACATGGGATGAGGCAGGATTCATTCGCTTCTTGGACTAAATCTTTTCACCTACAAAATCAATGGTTCGATCGATGCTTCGTTCCCTGGAGATTCCAGGCTAGAAACCAATGCTTATTCGGTGTGGAAAAAAAATTCTCGTCTCCTATCACTCTTGCCAAATTTTCATTTCAGCTAGAAATCGTTGCAAGAATACTCTTCGACGAGCAAAGCGGACTATCATTAAAACAAAAATGCGCTGACCTCCTTGGTTTTTCTACTGACAAAAATCTTTCTGGCCTCTTCCAAAAACATCTCTAACAACTTCTGATAAAATCATCCTTTCCTCCTCATATTCGCTGTGATGATTCTGTTGTTAATACTCCAACTGAAAAGGGCCAATCATCCTCTTTGGCCTTCCATTTCCTCATTCAACCCTGGACATTTCTTGGTATTCTCCTCTTCTTCATTCCTCCTCTCAATGTCCTATTCCTTTACCTGTCATTTCATTGATCGGGCAATGAAGCTCCTGAAAATCTTGATGAACGTTAGGCGGCGGGTGGTGGCCCGATGGCATTCCTCTCCGAGTTTTTGAGGAAGTGTTCTGCTATAATACTAACAAAATTTCCGGTAATGTAGATCTTTCTCACCTTCAATTACTGTACTTTCCTCCGGTGTCCCAGAAATATCATGGACCCATTTTTAAATTCCGTTAATAAAATGAACTAGATGTTTGGACTGCCTCTGTAACTTATCGCCTCTTATCTCTGACTTTTATTAAAGCTAAGATCTTTGAAACTCTTCTTAACTCTCACTTCTTAGATCACCTGGAATCTCTTTTCCCTTCTTTCTGCATTACCAGTACGAGCTCTTCGGATGCTCGAGATCTCCCTGGCGATATACTTTCCTATTTAACAGATTTATGCGTTCCGCCGCTTAGGAACATAATGAAGACTTGCTGTCAGTGGCGGCTTGACATATTCAAAAGCATTTGACCGGGTTTGGCAAGCTCCCCTCCTTGGGTTCCTTCTTCCTCGTTTGCACTTACTTTAGTGTCTAGCTATTCTTTTCAAAATCGTTCCAATGTCGGCTGTTGTTGATGGGCGACTTTCTTCTTTTCTGTCATTAGTTGGTGTCCTCAGTGCTCTGATTTATCTCCTACTTATATTCCTGCTTTTCATTTCAATGATCGCAATCTTACTCACACTGCACATCTAAGCTCCTTAATCCACCCTTTCCATATGTCGCATGACTTGCACCCTTTATTCTTCAACTCGATTCAATTTTCTGCCTCCTCTGATTACTTCTAGAGAATTGGCCCTCTCGTTCTTAAATCTTATCCGATATTCTTATTCTCGCTGTGATCTGGATAGAAATTTTCAGGGGTTGGGTTCGTCTCAAGCTTGCTGAAATTGTAATTCTTTAAAAACCCAACTTCTACAAATCTCTCTCTCTAAGACACTTAACTTTTCTATCTCTTTCGAACGCGTTCTCTTCGTCTCCCTGCTTGACAATATTAAACATCCGTTTTTGGTCTTAACATTAAACCTATACATAAACAAAAAATGTCTTTGTTGAAACCTCCAAATCACAGGTGGTTGCTTAGGCGGGCCTCCAAAGAAACTGGGGAGTTCTGTTTAGAGTGCGATACTTTTTTTTTCCTCTTCTCAGTTACTCCACCTATACCAAGGGTCTCATCCGCCTTGGATGGAGTACTGACTCTCATATCTTTGGGGGCGGGGCCCTCTGTCATCCGGGGCTTTTGGATGGGGTCAAGTCAAAGGCCAAAAGACCTATAAATAAACTGTCCTGTACTTTCAGTTCACTTGACCCTCTTTATCTTGGCGGCACGATGTTGGTGCTATATGCCTTTTCTATAGGTACTGTAGAGGGCAAGTGCTCGAGGGAACTATCCCATCGCGTACCACCACCTTTACGACGCCCTCGTTAGCACAAGGAGGTGCTTTTGTGTCGGCACATTTGAGTATTTTGTGTTGATGTTAAGTAACTCCAGACTGGTTCGCTGCGTTGCTTCTTTCTTTCCTGCCACCTGCTAGTTCTGTGGAATTCTCCTTCCATCATCTGTGTTTCCTACTCAATTTCATTTCCCCACTTTAAAGCCTGCGTTCTGTGCTCATCTGCGTGCGTTAATTTGCCTGCGGTTAGATGGGATTTTTGAAGGCGTTTTCAACACCCACTCCTGAATTTAAGTTCTGCCCGTGACGCGGCTTGTGACACTTGTAACAAAAAAAAATAAATAAAAGGTTCTAATAAAGAATTCTTTAAGCTAGCTACATATTGAAACCCCCAACAAAGGAATGGCGATCCTCCGATCGGTATTGAACCATTATACAGAATTATGCTAATATTATAAAAATATGCAATATACCGAAGGTACGCTTAGCGTTACTTAGACAATATAAAAATATATATAAGAAAAAATAGATTAAAAAATATAATTATATAATAATAAAAACTAAGTACTAGCGTAAGTGATACGATATAAATTAAGTCCGATCATAATTACTATATTAATCTGACCATATTATGACCTATATATACCTGGCCTAATAATCTATATTAAAGCATTAGATCAGTATATAGTATCATTGATATATATGTATTGAAGTATATATATACGCTTATTGCAGCAAATTATTAAAATACTTACTTATAGAAATAAGAGAGATTAATATATATATAATATTATAGTAGATTACGTTTAATTTATAGTTAACTATTATATATATTAGATAAATAAAATGGTACAGACTATTTCCAGAGATATAAATTATAACTATAAATAATATTTTTATAGTCTATATATATAATATATATATATATATATAATATATTGTACAATCTCATTTCATTAATACTCTAATCAAAGGAATACTAACATACTACTATCAGGGTAAACCTCATTTAATACGTAAATAACATGAAATAGTAGACAGTCAATCAAGGCTAAATATGTGACTAAAGATTAATATATTCATATATAATAAATTGCTAATATAAAACTATATATATATATTAGTTTGTTATTGTAATGATATAAGATATTATTAGATAATTAATAGTATAAATTTGTATAAGTGTACTCTATATAGAGGATAATATAATATATATATTGATATATAAGTTAATAAATATATGTGTAATACTGTATACCTAATATATCTAATTGTATAATATAATATCATATTATACTGGTATATAATAATAATATCACCTTAATTATATTACAAATATGCTATATATATATATAATATAATATATTAGAGCATATATAGTAATAATATATATATAATTAGTATCTATATATATAATAAATATATTAATATACTGATGTTGGTATTTCATATTATATAATTTATAATTCAGTGCTTTATATAGCTATATAGTTACCAG
>JABUQX010047444.1:30000-32697 GCA_015478945.1 Trachelipus rathkii | reverse complement strand
TTTGGGGAGGAGTTCTGCTGGGATGAGTTTGTGTAGGTGGATTAGCACGCTGGGGAGTGGGGGCAGCAGTGATTGTGGCGGGTAGGATCGCTTTGGTCTTCTAGGATATTTTTCATCAAGCTGGCGTATGGCATCTCTCCTGCTCAATTTATGTATGGTGCACAACTCCGAAACCTCTGTTCAAACAGGTAAGACGGGCATTTGAAAGAAGAAGCACTGTGGGGTCCTCCACAGTTTCTACAGTTAGGGGTATTTTTACAGTGGGAAATAATTCTCCGCAGACTGGCATATTTCATCCGGTCCCCTACAGTATTTTCGGGGATGACCAAACCGTTGACATTTAAAGCAACGTCTGGGTCGAGGGATAAACGTGCGAACACTGTGACTTGTGAACCCTATTTTTACCTTTGTAGGTGGATAAGGGGTATTAAAGGTCAGCAGTAAACGGGGATTTGGTTTGTCAGGAGTGTTCCGACGAGGGGGAAATCTATAAACGTTTGTAACGGAAAATCTTTTCTGTTGGAGATTTTCCATAATGACAGCTGTATCTTCGTCTTTCTGTTCATAACAGTAAATAGTGCCTTTAGATGTGTTTCTTATTTCATCAGGAGTAGAAATAAGAGGAATATCTGCAAGAGACGTTAGGGATGACAGAATAGAACTTTGATATCGGTTAGTAGCTTGTACGAGAATGGACCCATTTCTCATTAATGTGACTGGAGGATCTTCAACTCCTAAAACTTTTTCAAGTGCATTACTGAGAAAAATGGTTCTGTGCTCAGTAAGAGCTTTGGAGGTAGTGGATCGCAGTATGTGATACATCGGGAATGATGTATCTGCTGGCATTCCTGGAGGGGGTGCAGCATATGGAGTGAACGAATGAGAACGACTGTGACGAGGGGCACCTTTGCGGGATTGCCCCGAACGTTTGGGCACCTGGGATGCAGAGGGCGTGCCAGGCGACTGATCGCCGGAGACAGGCAGAGGCCTTCCAGGTGAAGTGGGGGAGACACGGCATCAATGTTCGGAGTGCAATTCAAAAGAGTAAGTCCATTTATCGGTCCAGGTTCGGGAATCTTTAAATCCATCAGTTTCCGAGGCATCGTAAGGTTATCCATGTGTATATTATATTAAAGGGGTCCCCCCTCATGGGTGTCGAGCCCTATGAGGTTTGTGCCCGGAGGACCGCGCTAAGCGGCGGGGAGTCTCTTATTATAGATGTTCCAGAGGGGTCAGGGAAAAAGACCCAAACCTGGTGCTGGGTCGTGTGCACCGAATCACAAACAGGTGATGCGGCCTACACTCTTCAGCACAGATGACAACCAGATGCCCTGCAAGGAAGGTGTCATTATGTTCATCCCACCTCTCTGGAAAAACCTGCTTTCGCCGCTCTAGGACGCTGAAGGGCGGGTGGTATATCCGTATATATATATATTCAGATATGGATATATATATATATATATATATATATATATATATATATATATATATATATATATATATATATATATATATATATATATATATATATATATATATATATATACCCTTATATATATATATATATATATTTATTTATATAGTTGTATATTATATATATATATATATATATATATATATATATATATATATATATATATATATATATATATATATATATATATATATATATATATAATTTCCCTCCTAATTCAACATAATAAAACTTAATTCTTTGAATATTTAAACAAAATTATGTACATTTTTTGTCTTCTGAAATCTTAATTGTGGGTTATTTTAATGTTCACAATCGCAAATTATTTTTCTCTAGTTCAGATGGCACCCCTGTTGAGATCACCTTTAGTTACTAAACTCTGGGTTTCTCTTACCATCTTATCCTTGTATTTTGTCATTTTGGTGGCAATACAAATTGGTGCCAATTTGAGATGCATTTCTTTGGCATCCCTTTGAATGATTTGCAGGTCAAAAAATTTTACATTTTTTTTCTGTTGTCTATTATCCGATATTTGTTTCTTATGTATTTTGCTGTGCTGAATCTAAAAATCGTGTTGGTTTTTGTCTGTCGCTTCCAGTTTTGACACTATTCACATGTAAACACTGAAAAAATTGCCAAAAAAAATTATTTTTCCTGTGAACAGACAAAACAGTTGGGTATACAAACAGATAATCTAAATATAATATGTGCATCTTGCCCAAATATATATGTTGTGAAAAATTTCATATTGGTTGGACAAATGATAAAAAGATATGCGGTTTTTCATTTATGAAATGGTAAAAAAAAATTTTTTGGGCATTTTTTAAGTTTTTACATAAATGGCGGCAAACCTGGAACTTGTAAACAAACATCAATATAAATTTTGGATTCAGCGCAAAAAAAAAAAAATACATAAGAAAGATATCTTTTATTCTGGTCAATAAAAATTTTGTTCCTATTATTAATAATTAAAATAATAACACTGGGAAACAAATTTTTGTTGACTTGTATTTAAGACTTGTTTCTTATGTAGGTTTTTGCGCTGAATCCAAAAATTATATTGGTGTTTACCTATAAGGTCCAGTTTTGCCGACATTCACTTGAAAACTTAAAAAAAAAAAAAAAAAAAACATGTTTCATGAATGAAAAACCACTATATCTTTTTATCATTTGTCCAATCAATAGGAAATTTTCACCATATATATTTGGCCAAGATACACAAG
>JABUQX010047444.1:0-22500 GCA_015478945.1 Trachelipus rathkii | reverse complement strand
GGCTTACTCAGAACGTTCGCTACCTATCACAAACGGGTCTATCTGCCCTTGCGTATGGAATACTGTCATCATATCTTCACCCGGCTTCTTGAGATAGAGGTTCAGAGTCTTAAAGGGCCAAAAGGCTACTTGAATAAAGTAGTAACTGCTTCTTTTGGGGTTGCTTCTACTCTCTATTCTATAGGCACCCCTTCAGCAGTCTCTAAGTGCTCGAGAAAAAAGAGGTAACTTAATGGGGATTTGCGTCACCACCCACCTTTACGAAACGCTTCCTTTAATACGTTAGCACAAGGATAATGTGCTGTATACTGTGTTGAATATTTTATAATGTTGATATTATGGTTTAACTACCGAATTTTGTAGGTTCGCTGTTGTTGTTTTGTTGCTTCCTCAGGTTTTACCTTTTTCCCGCCACCTTGATTAATCTGTGGAATTTTTCTTCCCACATCTATTTCTTGTCACTTTGGTCTCCTGCGCCATTTAAATTCTTTGTCTCGAAATATATCTTTACACTTTTAAAGCTTTTCATGCATCTGTGAGGTTCACAATCTCATCTGATCTTTAATATCGTCGGTATCTTTTAACAAAATTTAGTGTTATGTTATTGGAGGTGATCTGGAACTTTTTTTTTTTATTTTTGCATTACTACAACTTGTTTTTCAAGAAAAAGAAGTCACCCTCCTCTTTCTTTTTTTTTTGCTTTAAAGGGTACTTGGGCGTGGGAAGACACTATTGTGTATATTAAAAGTTCTACAAGATCCTTTGGTGACAACTGTAATTAAAATAAAGTTCTGTTTTTAGGTATTTTCGAAATTGGTTTAGTGTATAATATCAATGAACTTTATATCTTTTTTTCCTCTTAACTTTTTCTACTATTTTCTCTTTTATTTTTTTACCAATAACATATTTTATATATTTCAGATATTATATATCTCCATATGAGTTAGTATATTGCAACTCTCTATCAGGATGTACAGTCGTATTTTGAATATTATGTACGCTATATATATTTATTAATAAATACCCACACATACTTTATACTTAGTATTCAAACGGTTATATATATTCTATATCTATGCGTAGGTAATTTGTAGGATTATCTCTTATTTATCTATTGCTACGATCTTATTCAAGGCAATCCTGTTATGGGTGGTAGGAGCGTGAGCAAGCTAGACAGATATTGTGTATGTTATTGTCTTAACCATAGCTCTCTAGATCCACGAAATCTATATCAACTTCTATGTCAGATGAGGTAGTGTTGCGAGAGATGTTCGTAGTGTGTTGTGACCGGTTCTACTCCCTCGTACTATATCTATTCATATGTCTCCTTATTCTTACTACACACCTAAAACATCAAAAAAACCAACTGTGTGGTGGATGTGTGTAGTGAGTGTGGGTGTTGTGTGTTGTGCGATCGATGTGTGGTGGTGTTGGTGAGTGTGGTGTGTGTTGATGTGTGTGATGTGGTAGATTGTGGTGTGTGATGTGTGTATTGCGGAAGCTAAGTGTGGGGTCAGTTCGAACTCCGAAACGTAGAGTCGTAAGGTACTCGTGATGTGGTGTGGGTGTCTGCGCTCCTGTCTGTGTGGTCTGTGGATGGTCTGCTTCTCGGCGATGACGATCGCGTCTCTGGCGAGTTTCTATTTAGAGTCTACTATGCGTGAGGTCAATGCATATCGAGTCTATGCCCTTTGTTCCTCACGCCACTCTACCACCTATTGGGGTGCATCAGTCCGAAACCTACTTCGTTCCACCACTCTGGGTCCCCCAATATTCCGGTGCGAGAGCTATTCCTGATGCTATCTCCCTCATAACAACTCGGTCGCTCTTGAATACTCATTCACGTTCATACATGTATTAGACACACTTGAGAGAGGTGATAATGGACTCGTAGTATGGAAACGGCGTGTCGATCACGACTTCTCTGAGCCGAGAATAGCTTACATTAGCATTTTTCTGCTTGTAAAGATATAAGTGTGTAAGTGGCCTCAAGCCTCACACTAACTACACACCATCACATTAGTTGCCCTCTATAGTGCGGATCATCACGATCTTCGGCAATTTTTCCCCCACACCAGGGATATATAGGGTATAGGGGATGTTTATCAAAGGCCTGATAAGATGTGTGTCTCATAAAAGGCGGTGTGGCATAGAAGCTATGTGTATCATGATAGGTGGATAAAAGATGGTGTCTCTCTAAGATGTCTGGAGGATGAGTGTGGATATGAACGGCAGAAACAGCAAATGCGTAATCCATTTAGGAACAGCTGCCGGAATGTCGGTTATACATACCTTTAATTCGAGAGATATATTGGGTTAAGATTAAAATAAGTATGTATATATTATATTATATATATATCTATACCTCATAATAATTCCTTACCTGATTTCAAAATTATATTTTGACTATATACTACTAATATATATGATATATATATATAACTAACTATAATAATTATATATATATCTTATAGGGCCCTAAATATATATATATACCATATGTTATACTTATATATTAAATATATAATTTTAATATAATATTATAGTATAATATATAATATATCTATTTAATAATTAAAGTTATATACCAAGTTAGAAAATGAAATGTTTTTAATATGTATAATGATCGTGGATAATTATACTTTATTTTAGATCATTTACATATTTATTAATTATTAATATATACTTACCTTATTTACATTTAAATGTTTAATTAATGATAATCTAAAATAGTTGTTGAAGAATATAAAATTTTATATTATATACTGGTTTAATTATTCTTAAAGTAGTAGTATATATATAAAAGTGATTTTTTGATGTCTATTATCTACCTCCACCTCCCATTATAATATATTCTAAAATTTGTTGGCTCAATTACCAATCCGCAAACCATACTAGCTCCAAAAATTTGTCTGAAATAATTACGCTATTATAGACTCCGATGAAAATCAAATTATAGATAACAAAAAATATGCCACTTGTGCCTACGACTGACGCATGACTATAGTACAAATAATAAACTCAGTCCCATCCCATCTAAAAGCTATATATATACTTTACTTAAAAAAAATACTATACTAATTATAGATACTATATATACTTATCTCTAACATATAAAAAATATTAAAAAGTGTAATAAATAATTAAAAGACTGTAATATATTAATATACTATACCTAATTTAAAAATATATATATATATATACTATGTATCATATATATATATATATATATATATATAATATTATATAAACATACAAAATAATATAAAAAATATATAAAACATAAATCACTGGCATATTATCCTATCATAAAATCAATACAACATACTACTACCGAGTTTATGAAAGGCTTTTTGCAACACTGTCAAGACTCAATCAGCGCTATTAACAAGACCAATATTCTTCCTTCTTTTTACTGGACAACCACTTAGAAAACAAACTAATAATCAAGAGAACAAACTCTTGCAAAATATTTCTCGCGCGCCAATGCCGTTGTCCAAGAAAAATCGCTAGTACACACTCATAGAGTAAGTTTAATTATACTCACATATATTAAGGTCGATATACAGATGTTTCATTCACACCATTTATTCAGTGGACAAATAGGCCTATGTGCATCTTATATACTTCCATTGGTCGCCTCGAATTTCTCCTATCGGGGCCAGATGCTCTCTAGAAGATTCGTTGCTTCTAGAGCGCCATAAGCCTCCGATGCTCGGTCTTGAGTAGTTCAATGCAAGTATAATTCGTACAAGGGCGGGTTGCTAGCGCCCTGTCGCCCTAGAATTCTGCGAAGAAACATCTTCATAGAACTGCGGACCGTTGAAAAAATGGGAGACACACTGAATACGCGATCATAATCATAATAATCACATGTTTAAATCGTCTAGTACAATAATATTATGGCGAAACCCTGTGTTTTCCAAAAAACAATATGTTACATTTTTGACCTGTCAATACAACACTATTATTAAATTGATAATAATTTTTTGTGTGTAGCTGTATTAATTAGAAGCAATCTTTGTATTTCAACCAAAAAAATTTGTTTTTCTATTAAATTCCCTGTTTTTCTGTTTTCCATTTTCAATTTTCCTTTCTTTAAGGCCCACCTGATGCATGAGCATGTTCATTCCTTCTTTAATTTGCTGGATTGGCAAAAGTATGTTTCTTCCTTACACGATGATGAACACTTCTTCTAGCTGAATTTTTAATCTTCTCCTCTTTCCTCGGCCTTTTCTTTCTGTTTTCTTCTCATCCTTCCAATTTTAAATGCGACTTTCCCAGGCAACGCCAGATCATATACTAATGTGAGGTTATTAAGATAAAAAACTAATATAAATATTATGTTTTATTTTAATAACAATTAATTACTCTAAATTTTACAAGCTGTTGAGGATATAGGTATGCATTTTGGTTTCTTTCTTTATATCATTTTTAGTTATTCACATAAATATATATATAGTGTATGTATTATTAGTATAATTTAATCTGTTTAAATAGTATGTAAATAGATATAGAAAGTGCATATAACTAGATCTAGAGATTAATATATAAATGACAATTTTAAAATAATATGGACTCAATTCCATTAGAGTACGCAGGCAATGATGTTTTTCGTACTTTTTTATAAACTTTTGAACACCTTTGCAATACTATTTTTAACTTAAGCTAGCTATGAATAGCGTGGAGTGCCTATATATTTTATAAAAATTGCATTATTAAGAAAAGTTCATAACTTTTGAATATAGTGAGAGTTCAGATTTTTTATTTTATGTAAAAAAGGGTGTGATCATTTTACTTTATTACATCCATTATCTTTTTGCCTCATCAACTTAAGTATGTTTTAATATTTAAATTAAAGAGAAAAAGCTGCCCTGCAGACGTATGAATTATAAGTTAAAATAATAAAATTTAATCTTTTTCTTAATAATTACCCGAATCGTATGATAATAATTAAGCACACAGAATATATGATATAAAATAAATAAATAAATAAATGAAGATGGCATAATAATGATCAATAGGATGAAATTACTAACGTTTGATAATTATATAATATATAATTATTTATAATATTATGGAATTCCTAATTAATTTATCAATATATAATTATATTAATTGAATAAATTCATAATTAATAGATAATGCCTAACAACAAATGCTTCTGAAGTTAGTGAATTTGATAATAAGAAGTATACTCTGAGTGGAATAATAATAATAATAAAAATAATAATGATAATAATAATATAATGGGCATAATAATAATAATAATAAAAATTGGATTAATAAATAATATTGTTGATAATATAAATAAATATTATAATAAGTAATTCAATAATGACTCATTTTACATGGAAGATTCAAATAAATAATAATAATGAATAAGTTGGAATCAATAGAGATAAGTCTAATAATAGAGGATAATTAATGGAAGTAAGTAATGTCAGAGTGTCTAGAAGCTGCATCATCTAACTCGAGACGGCGCAGAGCGACCCTACAGCTAAACAAGAATGAGATATTTTGGAGTTATACGAGCGCGGATTAGGAACTGTTAAAGAGTAAGCAGCGCTGTTTTTAAATGTTGTCTTTTGTTTTTATTTGTTATAATGTCAAATTGTTACTGTCTTGTCCGAGGAAAATAAATATGATGATTAAAATTAATATGTAGGATTATTCTTCCCCATTGTAGGAGTTGTGCGTGTTCGGAGCCGAGCACGGGGACAGGGAAGAGGAGGTGTTGACCTGGAGAGTTACAGATCCTCTTCCCCGTTTGCGTCCACGGGAAGCGACGAGAGTGAGACCACGGATTTCACCTGACTTTCCTAGGATCCATTTGCTTGAGATTATACGGCGTGTATGGTAGTGGTCCTCTTTAGGGTAACATTTATACAAAAACGAATAATTTGTACTTCCCTTTACACTTTGGTATTTTACTTTAACTAAAATAATACCTCCGAGCCCCCTAAATAGGAAAATAAAATTTTTTTGTTTAAATATTTCCGACGGAATTAAAAAAGATTAAAAACAAAAATATAAAGAAAAAAAAAAAAAATTAAAAAAAAATATAAACAAATTAAACCATTCTTAAAAATATATTCTGCTGATTACAAATCGAGGCACATGTAGTTTGCTGCCCTTTCTCGAGTTACATGATGCCAGCTTTAGACACCCTGAGATAAGTTAGATGGGTATATATATAATTTCTCTCATATCTTAATAATAATAAATTGTATATTAACAATCATAGGGATAACTATTGATAATAGTGATAGTGAGTATAATAATAAACTAGTGTATGTTTTAACATGAGGTTGTCATAAAAATAATATATTGAGATAGCAATAAAATAATAGGGTACTATATAGTATAAGCTTTATTATTCAGAATATAATATATATATAGATCAATGCTTATTTACACCATATTGTTGCACCTCCTCTTCACTTATATGAAAATATTAAATAAAAAGATATTAGTACTGTGATGACTTTAAGGTTATACCTTTATAAATTAGATAGAATATTAGTAGACAATTTATATTTTAGTATATTATTATGTTATTTAGTATAGTATTGACATATAATTTTGCTTCAGTACGTTAATTATAAAATCTCTGTTAGTTGCGTTAAGTACGGTTATATGTTACAATATCCTTACTTTATCATGCAGTGCTGGCATGACTGTACACATTCTAACAGTACTTAAGTCTTACGGTACTTGTTAAATTCATCATTTAGTAGGATAAAGCTTAATATAATTTTACACTTTTTAATTAATATAATTTACACAGCTACAAAATATCTCATAATAGAAGAGCTATAAATACAAATATATATCGTATTATTTATATACGTTGGGCACTTGTATATAACAAGCAATAATATTAAACAAGTTGACTAATAATATGGGATATATATTCTCATATAAACTTCCAGTTCATTGTGGATTCAAGTAACAGAGGATATGCGATTCTTCAATAACTCAACTGTAGGCATAGAAGTATATGTTTTTAGGATGCAGTTGAGTACTTGTCCTTGGCACCGCTTTTATGGATTACATTACACATTAAAATAGAGTGTTCTTTAATTAATTAAGAGTACTTGCAATCATAATGAAGAGTTTTGTCAATTTGTTCCGTTACGTAGACAGCTTGTAATATACATATAACCTCTACCTTAGGACCGAGTTCAAATGAAATTAGACGCTAGGATATATAAATAGATATTTTTTATGAAAAGATAAATATTGATAGACATTTATTTTTAAATCATGTTATAAAGAAAATGGAATATATAGTCATAATGTCTAATCTGGGTTTATATTTAATTTTCCAAGTAGTCAAGTCAATGTGAGTATAATTATTCCTTGTACTTATATATGGACCATAGTATATTATTACTGTATGTTATAATAAATTAGTATATATTATTACTAGATACTTTTTTTGAGGCCAGTAATGGCCTAATGAGCCCACTAAGAATACATTTAGATGCATATAATAGATCATTAATAATTGGACTTGCCACTCTAAGACAATTTTAAGTGTTTCTTTTGATTAATAGATTTAAATGACACGTTTGTGATGACCTAGTTATTGACAATACTCCTCTTAATGATTTAAACAGTAAAATAACATTTTCAATAGAAACATTTTGATTATTCAGTCACCTAGTTAATTTCTCATTTGTTCCGGAAATGCACAAATATAATGAAAAACGGTAAATAAAATAATCTAAAGCAAGCAGTCATCGTACCTCAATAATAATTGTAGACAACATATAACTCCTTTACTTTAATTGCCACTATAAATAAAGATTAAATGTAATTCCTTTTATAATTTTCATTATTTATTCTAATACGTTGTTTTAAAAAAGGAAGAAACAAAGATAATAAAAAATTTAAAAAACGCTGCATATAATTAAAAACATTAAAACTACTAAAATTTTTGCTAAACTTGCATAAATCGTTCCAAGCATATACTCCGTCAGTTTTTTGATTTTTTTTTTTTTAATATATTGCTAGTAAATGATATTAACAATGAATTTAAATTTAAGTGGTGACGGCATTGATTCAAAAATATATAGGGACTCCTGTTTTATGGCATCCCAAGGAAATTTCTTGTATCTATCCTTGCCCGTTTTTTATTTATTTGTCTTAATATTTATATTTTTTTTTTGTTTTATTGTGTTAATATTATTGGATAAGGTGATATATTGAATTTCAGTGGTAACGGAACATGATTCAAAAGTTCGAAATATTTTTTAAAAAATAAGTTAATTTATTTTACAAACCACCAAAATTATATTAAATATTTTTATTAAAAAAGAAATATTTTTGGATAATTACGCTATTATATATATATATATATATATATATATATATTATTAGTTATATATATATTTATATTATCTAAATATATATATATATACTTATATATAATAATATATACGGATTGTGTAAAGCATAATATTATTTTATATAATGTAATATATATATTATATATATATAATCATATTATATTATACATTATAATGATGATATTAGTAGTATATATAAAGTTCCAATCACGTCAGTTAAATATTTAGTTATACGTTATAACTATATAATATATATATAGTAAATAAATACCCTAATATTATATTATATTATATTAGTATAGTATATGAATATAATATATACTATATATATATATATTATAGTTATATAATAATATTGATATATAATAACATAAATATATATAATATTTATTCTAATAGAATTTAAGGGTGAAAAAATATATATATACCTTACATGTTTTATGCTACAGTCGCTTTTATATATTGATTGTATGAAAACTAGGACGAATACCCTCTAGAGTTAGACCGCCATAGATATCAGGAGTCGGTCATCTCGGCCTCTAGGTGGACGACGGGGGGGACTTCGGTCCCCCCCTCCTGTCCCCCATCGGCTCTGAGCCCCCTTAATGGAAAATATATGCTTCTTGAGCCTTAATCCTCAACTTACTCAGATATAGTTAAATTGACTAAATAAAATTGCCTTAAAAACTGAATAGATTTATTTATTATTTATTATATTATTATTATTGTATATTATTTATTATTATTTCATTATTATTATTATTATTATATGTTGATTAAAATTAGAATTCATTAATGATGTATTATTATTATAAGTGAACAATTATTATTATTTTTATTATTTATTAATAAATGTATTGTATTAGCCTCTAAAAGCTTATTATTAAGAATGTACATTATAATGTAATTAGTCTGTTTATTTTATTTATGTATTATGAATTAATTATTATTAATTATTATATATATTAGTCTTATTGATTATTACTTATATTATATATTATTATTATTATTGATGTAAGATTTAATTTCATGAATTTATTAAAAATTCTATTTTACAGCTTTTGCATCAGTTCTGTTAAAATGTTATTTTGAAACCATTACAAAAAAAATATAATTGTTTCCCATTTCCTTATTATACAGGAACATTATATATATAACTCTGTTAAAACAAAAAATTCCACAATTTTGTCGCTAATAAAAACTATTATTCCTCCACACCTTTAAGAATATTAAAAAAACAAATCGTAATAATTTAATATTTTTAGATATTGATTTAAATATTCGAGAAATTGAGAAATGTAGGGAAAGTAATTTCAACCTACATAAATATATATGCTTGTTATATTTATAATATATGATCGCTTATGCCTATTCATGCAAGCTTATATAGTAATTTATTTTATACTTCCAAGTGTATTGAGTCGAGATAAAAAATCAACTACTTAAGCAGATTGTATTAGAAAAAAAAGTTTTCAATTCTTTATTTCAACACATCATGAAAAGACTAGGAGAATGGCGTCAAATTCATTGAGCTGTGATGCGGAAGGCAGAATATTAGTAGTTTTATTAAAATAAAACAATCGCTTAAGCGTTTATAAGCTAAATAATTAAATCAGGTGCAAGAGCCATTATATATATATATATATATATATTGAGTCATATAATATAAGTAAATATATAAGGACTCAGGTAGAAAATGATTTTCTTTTTTATTTTATCATTTATTTTAATAATATAATTATATTAATATAAATTATAAACAATAAGAAAGAAAATATATATATCATTAAGTACTAATACTATTACTAGTCCTAATTTAATTAAAATATTCAGTATATATATATAATAGTAAAATATAATTTTACATGCTATAAATATGTTACAGAATAAGGTAAGATATATAGTCATATATATATTATATATATATAAGTATTGTCAATATATATATAGTCAACTAACTTTTTACCTATATTATGTGATCTATATTTTCTGTACCCTCTATGATAGTCACTTGAGGGATTAAAGGATATATATACTAATATATATATATATAGTAATAATAAGTTTGTATACACTAATTAAAGTTTGTATATGTCTATATATATATTTAAATATATGTCAATGTATACTTAACTAAGAATTCTCTTGAAGAATTTACTGAAATTTTGAATTATGATATGTAAAAGGATATTAATAATCAGTTTCAACTTTATTTATAAGTACCTATTCCATTTGTTCTCGTATTAAGTTCTAGTATTTATTGATAATGTGATATATATATATGGTATATAGATATATACTAAAGTAGATATAGTATTATATATATATATAGATATATATATATAGGTTATATATATATAAGTTACCAGGCATATACATGCAAAGGCACTGTATTTGAATTTTTTAATAATATATAAGTATATATACAATATTATATATAATATTATATCTAAACATTTGGTGATATATATATATATATAATTATATAAATATATATATAATGGATACCAGATAGATACTTATGGAAAATAGGCATTATATATGTTATATATACCTATATTATAGTAATAAATAATATATAATATATATATGATGATATTAAGGATATATATATATAAGGTAAAGATTTTGATAGTAGTAGTAGTAGTACTAGAAAAAAATTAAATTAATGAACCAGAATTTAAAATATGCTCTAGTGTTGAATAACTTATTTAACTATTAAACATATATCCGTCATTCTGAAAAGTCTTAATGTATATAGACAGGTTACGCAGTCATTGTGTAATAATCGGTACTGAGCCATTTCCTTTTAATTATGAAAATGTTTTTGAGTACATTAAATATGGCAAAAAAAATGAAGAAAAATAAACTTTTTATCATAGCACTATTTAAGATACTAGGAAAAAAGTGAGAGCTGCGTTTCGCGGAAGTCGTCGAGGTACATCTAGAGAAGAGAAAAATATCTTTATTTAAGTTCTCTTCGCCTGATAGCAAGCGGGCTGAAAAACCCTCTTCTATTATTCAATTGTGTCTCTCTTTTGTCGCTGCACACTCGGTGGACGTGATTTTCTAAAAGTTTGGAAAAAACTTTCAGCCACCAACACCACCCTGCAGCCATGCGGGAAATGGTGTGAATTTTGGTTATAAATAAATAAATTATTTTAAAGGTCTAAATGATCTATAAAATATTTTTCGACTTTATTAAGAAAATTTATTGGATATACATATACTGTATACTTTAATAGTGACAGATAGTAGAGTAAGTACCATATATAGACGTTGATTATTATATATATTAATTATTTTATAGACTTTAGTAAGTGTACCTATTATATATATTACTTATTATTGATTATTAAAGTGATATATATAGCTACCCACATATAAATGAGTATATGATTACTATATATACTTGTATTATACGATGAAGAAGTTTATTAATGTCTAACATAATTAGTTATATAAATACCTAGGTATAGTAGAATCGGAAAATGTGATGTATACTATATATATATATATATATAATAGGTTCTAATGTAGTATATATGTGGATAATTAAATGAGATAGTATTAACCATGACATATAGAATGCATTTAGTGTGTATAATAATATAATATAGAATAATGACTATATAGTTAGTGATTTATCTGAACAGTTACTATATTAATTGGGTAATATTAATGATATAAATTCATCATTTCGCGTACGATAATTAATTGAGATATTATGTGATTTTCTGATAAAGTATATGACTTTCTCAAGAAGCAACTTCCGACTCTTCTAGCCGAGAGAGTATATACAGTGAGTGGTATGATCCAATAATTTTCCTCATATATTATAATGAATAATATTGATTTTTAAAGATAAAGTGGACTGTAATAATGGTAGAAGGGGATCTAAGTATTTGCAGTTAACTTTGATATATATTATATACCATAATGATATATATTATAAGCTTGGACCACCACAGTATATTATTAAAGGTAAACATATATATGAAGGATTATAAAAGATTCCAAAAAATGACTTCTTGATTATAAACTTTTTTTTAGTATATATAGTATATATATGATATAGAGCAATATATATATATATATATACAATACTATATATATATATATATATTTGGCCGCGCCCAAGCTTATAGGGGGATTTTTAAATTTTCTATTCTTGTATATGCTACGAAATTATCTCCTTTAATTTCAGCGTTATATATTAATAGTGTTAAGGGTTCTTCATACTCCAGAGAGCTGTTTATACAACAAAGTCAAAGCTTTGCTTTAACAAACGAAAATAATTGCAGAAAGACGATTAATAGAACATGTAGTTGTAGAGTTCCTTCCAGTGTGAATCATGTGACAGCCTCGAAAGAAAAGAGTATTTAGGGTGTGATTATAAGCGTAACTTACCACAAGCAGAAGCATCTCAACAAGAAGTTTAAAATTGCGCTTAAGACAGAGTTTTTAAACGACCTGTTTTGATATTGCGTGCGCGAGCAATTGATGCACTACAAATAATGACGGTTGGGAAGCATAAAAGTTAATATTTTTCGTACATGCAGAGTACTGCATAAATCAAAGAGTGGCTTTTGGAAGAGCCGATAGGAGATGAGACAGGCTAATTAACGATATGAGCCTACGCGAAAATAATATACTCAGCAAAAAGGGCTTTGTCTTCTCTTAGCAAGAAGCTCAAGGAGAAAGACTCAGTAAAAATAGATTATAGGAGATAGGCTAGA
The DNA here is from genome assembly GCA_015478945.1 of Trachelipus rathkii. Taxonomy (NCBI): domain Eukaryota; kingdom Metazoa; phylum Arthropoda; class Malacostraca; order Isopoda; family Trachelipodidae; genus Trachelipus; species Trachelipus rathkii. The sequence continues at coordinate 9,404 of JABUQX010047444.1, read as the reverse complement.
TGATTATGGGCCAAGATATGCTAGCAAAATCATATGTGACACAAAGACGGGCTGAAGCTCCCTTATTAAAGAAGAGACGTTATTAAATAGTAGAGCTCAAGAAGAAGAAGGAATGTTGCAGCGTGTAGTTGTTAGTGAAATCTCAACTAGTGAGGATGATCTTCGAGATGTAGTGTATATAAACGCAGTCTATAGTGCAGGATACTCAAGGAACTGTACTGAAGATTAAGTGAAGAGTTCATCATTCACCAGGACAAGTTGTACGAACGCACAAAACCCAAACCGTGCTGTACCATTCTGATAGCATGAGGTACTCCGATAGAGCAAATGAGAAACAAACGTATTGGATAATTATAGCTGAGGGCACCAAATACACTGAATTCTCTACGGCGAGGCACGGACGAAAGACCAGGTGGCCGGCTGGAGCAGGACAAAAAATAATAGAGAAGATGATATAAGAAAGAAAGGCATGCCCATTCTTGATATAAGAGATGACATTCTTTTTAGTAAGTTAGGGTGATAGTTAATTTGGGCAATCCACTTGTGTTTGCCAACTAAGACGGGGCGCTTTGGAGTGGAAATGTTCCCTCGATTGCAGACATATTTTAGAGAAGCGTTTTGTTTGATGGATAGGTATAGTAGAGGAAATAGGTACTAGTTGCAGAGGAAGTAAAAATGAAAGAGGCGTATTCATACTACGAGCTCAAAAGCCAAATTATTCCTCGGAGTGTAAGGACATTTAATATGAAAACAGAATCATTGATATTTGGCAAACAGTTGTACCGTTGAGCGTTACCGATAGACGTATTGGATTTTAAGTTAAAGGTCAGTGGGGATGCTACCTAGATATCAACTCGTTATTCACGAGAATCAATTACTTAGATTCGACGTTTGACTAGAGTCTACATAAATTATAGTTAGTGGAATTCAGATAGACCAATAAATATTGTAACTCTACGACCCCATATACGTACTTGTGCTTTGGAGGGTCACTCAGCAAAACTTTGTTCAGGAAATAAGGAGCAATGATTGTATGATGATGGTGGACTGAAACTGCTGTGTACTTCGGATGATAATGGCGCTTTTGGTGCATTAACATTATTCGAAACTGTCTCGATAATAATTCTAAATTCATATTAGTTATCACTGGCAACATTGTGTATTTCTCAGTCTTACTACACTACTACGAGCCCTAATATATAAAGATCTCTATTTCCAAATAGAAAAATAAAGCAATACGAGAATCCATAGTCATTTCAAAATTGTATAAACATTAAAATTATAGTCGACCTCAAGCTATGAATCGCGGATCATATAGCATTAACATAACTGAGCTCCACTTTCATATATTTTATCATACGACATATACAGATAAGTACTTCATGAGAATTAATCAATTCTTCTCCTGATAATTGTATGTTCTTGATCTAATTACAACCTGAAGAGCGTTAAGGCACTATCATCTTATTTAGTTCTAGTACTTGAGCTATTGAAGTAACGACCAGACTTATGTATTTTATTCACGCAAATATTTTCAAGACACTAATATAACATTTCGAAAAAAAGTTACTAAATATAATATAATATAAGATACAAATTATTACAGTTATATATATATATATATATAGATATAATTATATATATATATAATATATTATCTTACCAAATTCAGAGGCAATTTTATTTCACTAAGAGAAAGGATACAATAAATCGACCTTAGTACATATTAATTCGCTATACGGACAATATCACAAGAAAAATCGAATTATATGCCCTTAATCTATATTTGAGAGGCTTTTAACTATTTAATAATTGCACAATACGTGGATGAGTCAGAAGAACGGATTCCTCATCAAAAAGAGTTTATTTTGTGAAACCAGGTGCTTCATACTATATCTAGTCGTGTCGAAAGAGACATTGTAGAATGTCTGCGACTCTGAAAATTATCCTAAACTCGTATTCTTTAGCCACTCAGTACACAAAATCTTACCGGACCAGCGTCTCAGCGTCATTTGCAAGAATGCTCAAGAGTGACTATCTACATTAAGAAGAGAAATCACTGGACTGAAAAATTTGGTTTGGGGTGCTTGTGCCAGCTCCATTGCTTCATCGAGTGTCAACAGGTGCAATTCAGAGGTGAGTGTGTTCTCTGACGAGACGACACCCTATGTCAATCTTGAAGAGTACGAGACTCAGCATTAGTATCGAAAAGCACAGAAAAAATAAATACCGTGTACTGCCATATTCTCCTCAAAAGATATATCTCTGAATTTATGAAATCTATGAAAAAGAGCTTGCTCTTTGCATAATCTACAAGTTTGCTCATCTGCAAACTCTCTATAGAATACTGTCAGAGCAAAGCTTACTGATAATTGTGATTCAGTACTTAGAATATTTAAGGGCTTCTATTATTTATTTAACGTTCTTGCGCAAACTAGAGAGATGGAAACTCGATTCGATCTTGACTATCATTAACTATCATGTGGGATCGCTATCTGAAAGGTTTCTGAACATAATATTATTGGTATTTTGACAATAGAAGAGCTGTGGAACTAGTAAAGATCGCGACATAACATCCAAACCATTCTCTAGATTAGGCAGCGATCAGACACTTTTCGTAGATACTGGAAAAGAAGGTTCGCTTCCAACAGAGAATGAAATTGACAAATTGAATATCAAAAAGTTGATGCTGATGATAATGTGATATCTAGATTTAATCAAGAATACATGCACACACTGGCAAGTTTCATATACTCACATCTGTGCGACAAAGCATAAACTGTGGTGCTTCTGGATTGCCAAGCAGTAGCACGCTCGATCCACGTGGAACTGTCACTCACATATTATCATAGTCGTTTTTCAAACTCGCGATCCTTAGCAAAATGGCATTGGACACCCTTACGTGTTATAAGATAGATTCATGCTGTAACATACACTTAAGTGTATTAAAAGCGTCAGAAAAAGAATAAACTGTGATAACCGAACATAAATAATGGATTATCAGAGTACTTCTCAAATTTTTTATATGAGAACTAACTTTGATAAGTAAAAGAAGAGCAATGTTTGCTCTTAATAATGGACAGAAATCCACATTGTGTACCATGCTAACTCCACAACAGCTATCAAAGAGGGACTTATCAAAATGCACTTCGAATAGAGGACTTCGAGAGAAACTATAGCCAAGCAGTTCTTTGCTAGAAATTTAGAGAGTAATGCATTGCGATAGTATCAGTGTGTAGCGAAAATAGCACTTATGCACACTGTGTTTTCAAAATCAACAAAGTCTGAAATGAAAAGGTACCTTTGGAGTAATGTATTAAGGTGTACCCTTTGTGGAATTAAGTCTAGGTAGGAAAGAACTCTCTTACATGGGATATCCTATCACACAAAACCTGTTAAAGAGATTTAAATCTCGACCGCCACGGAAGACATGTCTTCTAATAGTACTCTTAACCAACGAATGATTAATATGTGTGTTGAAAAAATCATTGACATCAAGCGAATTGATGGTTTGACGGCTGATATAATCAAAGAGGATTAGAACTTTTGATATCTAATTGCCTATGTCCTGAAACTTCCTGGATAAGTTTGTGATGTAGAGAGAGATATAACGAACATAATTGATCAAGACATTTTTGATCAACACTCGAATTTGAATATTCTATAAAGGGTGGCCTTAAACATCAAAGAGAAACACACAAAACTTTAAATATTGATTATTTTTGGAATGAAATTGCTAACAACGTGATTCTTCTTTATTCATGGAATGCTTCTGGTTACAGAAGGTTTCTCGAACAAAACAACATTGTTACAAGAATTGCGTGAAGAGTCAACTTGTTGTGCCTAAAAAGAGTTTATTGCTGAAAGAAATGAAAAAATATTGGGGGGTGATTATTGTATTACATAGATGTGCGGAGAGTGTCATACTGCATTTCGCTCCCGCAATGCTTCTTCAGAGTATAAAGCATACTTAAAAAGAAAACTATGTGCCAAAGAACAGCAGAAATCTGAAGGGTGCAAGAAAACAAATAAGTTAGTAGAAGAACGTTTGAGGTTTTCATTGACTGAAAGAAAATGTTCTATAGCTCGAAGCAAATCTCCTTGACAAACCGAGGAAAAACAACTCATATTTAAAGATTATAAATTATATATCTTTCTTATAGAGCAGTTCATAAACTCTTTGGTCTCAAGGATTATTAACTTATTTAGTGGGCTTATGTTCTAAAATTAAATTATTAATATTTTAGTAATTCTAATTATTAATAGGTAAATATAATACCTGTATTTAGATTTTAGAGGAAAAAAATAGACGATAAAATAATGTTATTTTATATATTTTTATATATTATATTTTATGGTATCCTTTGTTTTTTTATATTTTATTATATTGAAAAAGGTATAGATAAAAAGGAAAAAATGAAAGCAACTAGGAGGTACCTTGAGGTAAATACTAAATATATGGCATAGATATTTAAGAAATTAAATGAACTTTTATTATATTAAAGTATTATATAATAAATATAATTAGAAGTCTGTGTATAAAAAAAAAAAATAAAATAATATACTATAATATAATATATAATTAATATATATAAATTATTAATTATATATATATTATATATATATTAATACTTTTCTTATAAACACCTCAGATAACTACGATACCTCTCACTATAAATTCAATCGATAAACTACGTAAGGCCACCATCACGCGTATATTACTATTACAAATATAATAGTACCTACTGTATCTTACTGATTATTTATATATTATTAGCAACGGCGTAGTCTTCACTCCAGATAAGTACCTTCACAGTGTATAGATGTTTATTTATGTATCCATGTATTAGTTTACTGTATGTATTGACGTAATATGTTAATTTAAAAGGAAGTAAGGTTATAATAGATTAAGTTGCGTAGATGAGTACTATCACTTCCGAAACCTTGTAGTATTTTAGATAGATATTAATTTGTTAAATATGATGTATAGGTAAAAACTAAAGTAATTTTACAGAAAATAAAGAAATAAATGGGCGGGTAAAAACTTGGCCACTTCAATTTTCAAATTTCATCGAGAAATATTAGACATACAGAACATTCGTGACATTATAATCTTCTGTGAGGGGCGTAGCAGAAGATATTATATATGATTAGCTTTTTTAGATGTAATATTGCACACTGATTGCCCAGGTTTAAGAACTTTAATGAATGATTGGGCTACAGTATGTGTAGCTATGGATTTCTATTAGTCATTGTTGCCATTTTGAATGGGAGAAGATCAACTGAGAGTTAACTCTGCTTTTAACTGTTGTGCCTATGTGAAGTGTTCAGCATTGGAGAATTTTCACTGGGGGAGAACCCTCAGGTGACATTCGTCAGGACGAGGTCTCATCACAGTGAGATCTCTCAGGATGAGATTCCTCAAGGCAAAATGTTCTTTGGGTGTGATCCCTTAGGATGAGATGTCCCCAGGGGAAGATCTCTCAGTGTGAGATGTCCTCAGAGTGAGATCACTCAGGATGAGACCTCTCAAAATGAGATGTCCTCAGAGTAAGGTCCTTTAGGGTGAGACGTCAGGTAGTCTAAGCTACCATGTGAGAGATTAGTAGGCTCACAGTGCATTGATATCTAAATACAAATCAGAGGTATATTATATATATATATATTATATATATATATTATATAGTTATATATTGTTTGAGTGTTAGGTTATAGGAGTTAGATTTTGCAATTAGGCATGTACTAGTATTGGTATTAGTGCTTGCATAGTACTGATGTATATTGAGAAATAAAGAATTGATAGTGTAAGATATATTACTCATATGTCTCAGGGTTTATATAGTCCTTATATATGATATAAGTGAATATAGATAATTTAATATTAGAATTTCTTCTGATTAGCAAGTAATGTGTGGTAATGGCAATATCCAGTTTAATTGATTAATAATATTTAAGAGCTTTATGTTTTAGTGTTCTCTATATAATATAATATATATATATATATATTAATAAATATATAATTATATATATATACGTTGGAGTTTTCCTATATAGTATTTATTATAGGTGTAATGATCTAGTAGTGAGTAATATGATGCCAGTGTTGTGAGAAGCTATGTTCTAGAGAGTTGTTACGTTATTATATATTGTTTTATATTTATAATATATATAATTTATATATTTATATAATATATAATATTAATATATATATATATTATATATATATTATATTATATATAGATAATATATATATTATATAGTATATATTAATATATAGAATATATATTAATATATATATATTATATATAATATATATATAATATATAATATATATATACTATATATTATATAATATATATATTATATATATATGTGGTATATATATGGTTGCATGAAAATATATAACTTTAACTTTATTTTACTATTGATCCTATCAGTGCTCGAAAAGTTCAGAGCATTGATATAATTAGTAGGAGATACACTATTTTTATTAAAATAATTTTTCCAGAACATATACTGTAAACAATTTTCGTAAATTCTATGCAATAAAATAATTCCAATAAATTTATCTCACAAAAATATTATTATTATTTTAAATGAACAGCAAATGCCGGAGTGAAGTGCTATCAAAGAAGCTGAAAAAATTATAAGCTTTATTATATTTCAATAAAAAAGGTATTATTTATTCCTCCCACAATTATATTATAAACATTATCTCTATGAAATCACTTTTTGTACTGATTCTAGTCACATAATAGTAAAAGGATAAAGTTTGTATATTTCTTCTTGTTGCAACCCATTCACCAGCCTTGACCCCTTAAAAGAATTTATTATATTTTTATATTTAAGTATATATTTTATATTATAAATTAATAATATTTTATATATAATATATATATTATTATTATATATTATAAAAATATATAATATAATATATATATATATATATATATATACTATATATATATATATATATATATTATATTATAATATATATATTAATATATAATATATATTTATATATAATATAATAAATATATATATTAATATAAAATATATATAATAATTATATAATCATATATATATATTAATTAATATATAATTATAATATAATGAATATATATATATAATATATTAATATATATTAATATATATTTATATAATATAATATAATATAATTAATATAGTTTAATTCATGCAAGATCATTTATTGAAATGTTAAAAGCCAAATTCTAATAAAATAATATAGTATATATAGCAACATGTATTATGTAATGAATGTATTATATGTATCTGATATATTACATTAGAGGTATATATATATTGGATCTTTAGTGAGAAATAAACCTGGGTAATATTAGGATAAATACATACTAAATAATAATATAAATTTGAAACCACAGAAGGAAATATTATTTCTATAGGAGAAGATGAAGGCTTGTAATGATATTAAGTCTTATGATACTGAGGCTCATCTATATTATTGGATACAGCTGGCATAAATATATATAGGCATTCATGCATTCTCAACTCATAATTTATCATAAGGAGTAAAGGTGATTAACTCCACTATATATATAATATATTAATATATATAATAACTTATAATATTATATATATATATATATATATAATTATATATAATATAATATATTATATATATTATATATATATATATATTATATATATATAATATAATATAATTATATATGTAAATAATTTGATATAATTATAAATTATTAAATGCAAATAATAAAAATATTAATTAAAAATAAAATTTATATAAAATTAAATACAGTATAAAGAATAATAGTGAAGCTGCGTAATTATTTCCAGAGCTAATTGATGCGATAGTTATATGATAATATATAAATTTAAAATTAATATCTATCTAATAATAATCCCACTGTGGCAGAGAAATGTCGATAGTATAGAGAGGAGAGATACTTAGAGAGAGAGCGTACTCGATTGACTTCAAAAGGACATCATTTGTTAATTATGTTTCAATTATGAATTACATAAACAACTTGCGGAAAAAAGCTCCATAGAGATTGATGTTTGTTTCAAATTGTTGAACGTGTATTGGAATAGTTTATAACGAAAGACTATGTTATTATAGGTGTAAAAGTAGAGGTTTTTGGTTTTCTAATTAAATAAAGACTGATGTCAGTATAAAGTATTAATAGGGTAGGTATGTTAAGATCATTTTATTGTAAAATAGTGTTATTGTTATGAAGCTGCCTACATAAAATGGTTAAGAAAATGTTGGGAGCATAAACTCGATAATAAGAATGTTAGATAATCTCCTGATAAAAGCTAATATAGACATTGTAGAGCTTTCAGGGAGCATTAGCATTGTATAAGCAAACTATAGAAATAACCTATTATGTTATATATATAAATGATATGGCTTGTAGTGAAAATTTATTTTGAGTGAAAATAATTTACATATATATATATATATTAATATATATTATATATTAATATATATATATATATATAGTAATATATTAATATATTATATTATATAATAATATATATATATATATTAATATATATATTATATATTAATATAATTTATAATATTATATATAATAAATAAATAGATTAATTCATATTGTATATTAGTATATATATTATATTTTTATAATTATATAAAATAAAACTTACTAACTGTTAAATACCTTATAGTGTATCTTTTATCTCCCCTATATTCAGATGAGTATATATAAAGTACTAGTATATTAAATGGTGACACGGCATAGGAGACCAAATGGAAAATTGCGAACATTTAATAAAGGTCCGAATCTAATTATCCCATTAAATAATAATCACAAGCGCCGATCTCAACAGTGTGTGAAGAGTCAAGTTTAATTTCTCACGCGCTCTCACAGGGCATAGATTAGAAAATTCACACTGGACTTGGTCTACGCTGGGGGAAGGATTAAACCACTTCCTCTTCGTATTTGGAGAGTCGTGACAGATGCACAATAATGCTTTGCCCTTGTTAAATAATATATTAAGTATTATTATAACTTTTAATATGTATAAATAATTAATAATGATTAATTAATAAATTAATATATATATGTTATATTTACGGTTAATTATATATATTATATACTTATATATATATATATACTTTATTACCTGTATATGTATTATAATTGTATGAAAATTTACTTATAGGTTCCTTAACAGAAAGGCTGGTCTTTCCTTTATCTATATGACAACCCAAAGTATATTGTATGATATTATATTAAAAAATGAATGAAAATATAGGATAAACTAAACTTCAAATATATTATTATCTTAATAGTACACTAAACTAATCATGGAATGCTTATTATACTAAAATATTATTATATATAATATAAGTAATCAAACCGACTTCTTCAATAATT
>JABUQX010047443.1:22500-26437 GCA_015478945.1 Trachelipus rathkii | reverse complement strand
ATCATCCGCAAACAGTATCATGTTCACTTCCCTTCTATCATTCCCATTCATCAATTCCACCCCCCCTCCCCTCCCTCACCATTCCTCTGCAAACACTCTCCATAAACAAATTGAATAGCCACGGCGACAATTACACACCCCTGCCTCAATCCACACACCATCCCAAACATCTCACTCTCCCCTCCTAACACTCTCACACACATTCTACTATTCCTATAAAAAGCCTTAATACCTTTCCCTAAATTACCCCCCACCCCATTTTCCTCCAACACCCTCCATAATTCACCCCTATTCACTCTATCATATTGCTTCTCTAAAGCTAAAAAAAACACCCATACACTTTCCCTTTTCCTCTCTATACTTTTCTCCACAAGCATCTTTAATGTATAAACACTTTGATCACACACCCTCTTCCCTCCCTAAACCCTCTTGTCTCCCCCATTTACTCCCCTCCGTTTAAACCTCGTGTTACTATCTCTCAATCAGTATTCTTAACCTACACTTTTACCTACCATACTTAAAGACATATACCTCTATTAATATTCCACATTCATCCTATCCCCTTTCCCCTTATACAGAGGAACCAAACAACCATCCTCCCAATCCTGTGGTACCTCACCACTCCTCCAACATATGTTATACAATCTATACAGCCATTCCTCCACCCCTCTACCTCCCTTCTGCAACATTTCCATTCTCACACCATCCAGACCTGCGGACTTCCCTTTTTTCCTTTATTCACAGCCCTAATAATTTCCTCCATTTGTATTTCATCCTCCCCCTCCCTCCCCACTTCATTTCCCATCCTCACCTCTTGCATTTCTTCCTCCCCTCCCCCACCCCCTTCATTCAATAGTCCACTAAAGTACTCCCCCCACCTCTTCCTCACCCTATCCTCTCCTCCTATCCACTCCCCATCTCCTCCCTTAATCCTCTCCCCCAACCCCCCCTTCTTCTTCCTTTTTTTATTAACTTCTTTCCAAAACATCTTCCTCCCCGATTCAAAATTTTCCGTCCCTCTTCTACACCATTCCCCTTTTGCTCTTCTCTTCGCCCTCTCCACCGCCCTCTTTGCTTCCACTCTAATCCTTCTATATTCCTCCCAACTATCTTCTCTCCTACTTCCCAACCATTTCACATAGGCCTCCTTTTTCCTTTTTACCACCTCACTCACCTCCTCACTCCACCATTCACTCCCTTTCCTTCTGCTTGCACCCACCCTTTTTACTCCACATACCCTTCTAGCCTCTTCACATACTGCCTCTTTAAATCTCATCCACTCCCCCTCCACCTCCCCAATTCCCGTCCCTCTCACGTTTCTCCACCTGTCCTCCATACCTCTCCTAAACTCCCTCCCACACACTATCTCCTCCAATTTTTCCACCTTTATCACTTCCACTCTCCTCTTTTCTCCCCTCTCCCTAACCATCACCTCTCCTCCCACCCTTATCCTGGCAAGCACCAAATAGTGATCCGATATCCCCCCCCCCGCCCCTCTAAATACATTTACATCTAATAATCTATCTCTATCCTTCCCATTTACACACACATAATCTAATAACGCCTTCCCCCCCGTTATCTCACTCTTCCATGTATACTTATGATTCTCACTTTTTTTAAACCACGTATTCCCCACTATCATTCTTCTTTCGACACACAACTCTATCAGACTTTCTCCATTAGCATTCCTCTCCCCTACCCCAAAAGGTCCTATTATTCTTCCCACCCCCACCCTTTCCCACTCCTGCATTCAAATCTCACCAATTAGACAAATTTTTCATTTACACCCAAAACTTTCCCAAACACTCATTCAGCTCCTATCCCAAATCTTTCTCTCTCTCCTCCCCCGCTTCCATCACATGGTGGCGTACGCACATACAAAACCCACATTCCCTCCCCCGAAATTCACTTTTACCCACATAAATCTAGGAACTCACCTTTGGTTACACAGTCCCTGCACCTTATCCACATCTCTTTCCTCATAACTATTCCCACCCCTTCCCTCGCCCTCCACTCTCTCGTTCACCCCCGAAATCATACCCTTGTATTCTCCAAAATTCATCTCCCTCCTTTCCTTTCAAAACTTTAGGGGATTTTTTTTTATCTGTTTTATTCCCTTAAGCACATCCAAACCTTTTTTTCCTCAAAACATCAACCCTACTTCCCTCCCTACTTCAAATGCCTCGTTACCCCTCTCACATTCATACACCCCACCCTGATTACCACTCTCCTCCCCATCTTTCCCTATTTCTATAGATAACTCAACTCAGGCTGTACGCTTTATGGGAACCCCCACCCTTGGTAATTCCCAACACCAAGGGCTACCACCCCGCTCACCAACCCACAATATCAACAACAAAATACGTTAAAATAATATAAGACACAATAAAAGGTTAATTACTTAAAAACTCCTTAAAATCACTTCCAATAAAAAAAGGTTAAAATGACAATATACAGTAAAAATATAAAAGGTTATAACCTACACTATCAATTTATATTTCTTCCCACCCCCCTTCCCCCCCCTCCCCCCCCCCCCTCCCCCCCTTTTTTTTTCTCTTTAAAATTTACACCTTAAAAATTTTATTCATAAAAAAAAAAACTTTATTTAATTTTTAAAATTCTTTTAAAATTTCCAATATTTAAAAATATATAAAATTCGCTTAACTACTTATTTTAAATATAAAAAGATATATATTCTTAAACGAACTTTTAAACTTTACACTTCTTAAATGTACGTTAATTCCTATTATATAAGTTTTATTTAAATTTTGGTTTTTTAGTAAGAAAAGTGAGTTAAGACATATAGGTTTCAAAACGTAAAAATAAATACGCACAAGTTTGCACCTTAAATTTTTGCTTTACGCATATAAAGAATGAACAAGAGAATAACTAAGCTAAACAGGAAACGTTTCACTCTTGTCTTTTTTTTTTATTTTATACCAGTACTTTATATGGTGTTTATAAAGTATATAGTACAAAGCATGCACATAGATATTTTATTTCCCAAATAATAAACTCTTGAATTTATGTTAAAAGATTCAACCTTAAAAGACCGATCACAAACCAGTTCTCCTTCAATTTATGTTGAAAGATTGGACGTACATTTCTTTCAACGGAATACTGAAAGACTGAAAGACAAATTTTTTCAATTTTGTGCAAGGAGCGTAACCAAACACATTAAAAACAGCAAATTTTATCCTTTTAGTTATGACTTGGTAATATTCCTTCGTTCCTTCGTTCCAACTATGATTATCTTATTTTCCACTTCACAAAGTCTCTTATTAAAATCACTATTTTTTAGTTTCTAATTCTTTTAAGCGATCTTGAAAGATATCCAACCTCTTTTCAATCTTATTTACATACATATGTATTTAGCGTATTAATAATAGTACTTAACTTATTTAAATTCGTTGTCAAGTTCCTAATCAAAGGAAAAATAGAGTTAATATCAATTGGAAAATCTGACTTTTTTCCACTCTGAGATTTAGCAGGGCGGCATATTCTACTTCCAAACTGATATTTAGTAGAAGGATAATTTTTCTAGTCACTAATTACTTGATTAATACTATATGTTGCCTCTTCATTGCTTTCACTTTCAATATTTGGGTCATCGATCTCCAAGTATAAATAAATAACTGACTTCCACTGCAGTATTGCGAGCATCAGCTTAGGCCATGATGCAATTTAGATACTATTTATGATTGATTAACAAAAAAGAAAGAAATCCTCGCAACTAAGACTAATAAAGCTTTCAAACTCTAGCCATATAAGTCCAATTAAAACTTCGCACATATAAATATAACGAGAGCTTATATATATATATATATATATATATATATATATATATATATATATATATATATATATATATATATATATATATATATATATTATATATAATATATATATATATATATATATATATATATATATATAT
>JABUQX010047443.1:15000-17500 GCA_015478945.1 Trachelipus rathkii | reverse complement strand
TGGCCTATAATTTTCCAAATCTTCCTTACTACCTTTCTTATAAATAGGCATAACATATGCTGTTTTCCAGTCATCTGGTACCTCACCAAATGTTATAGATCGCTTAAAAATCAAATTCAGTGCCTTTGCAATGCTGATACTACCCTCTTTCAGAATTCTACCATATATCCCATCAGGCCCTGCAGCTTTACCTGGATCAATATGGTCTAATAAACGTTTAATATCTTTTACGTCAAATTCAAATTCTGTAAGTCTATTTGTTACATGCATACAAGAACTATTAGTCTCCAAACTATTATCTAATCTTTCCTCAGTAAACATTGAAGCAAAATAAGCATTGAAAATGTTGACTAACTCCTTATCTGAACTCACTAAATTTTCACCAATTTTAATTGGACCAATTGTCCTATTCTTACTTTTAAATTTATAAAAGCTAAAAAACTTCTTCAGATTCTTATTACTATTCCTTGCTAAATTAATTTCTTATATAATATATATATATAATATATATATATATTATATATATATTATTGTATATATATATATATATAATTATATATATATATATATATATAATATATATATATATATATATAATATATATATATATATATATATATATATATATATATATATATATATAGTATATAATCACGGTATCGCGTCAGGCGGGGTGACGTGGACCACTTTAGGTATAACTTCTCCCCACTTTCCCCTAATACACTTTTTGGATTTTTTTTTTCTTGAAAATCAAGGCCCTTAGTAGGTCATAAGCACACAATAAAATAATAATGTAATTCTAATAATCATAGTTTTATTAAAGTTTAAAATAAATAAAGTACTTAGTCGACCTTGGAGGAGTGAATCGGACCACCATTGTGGGTGAATTGGGCCATCTTTTTTAAATTCCTCTTTTATGTATAAATTCAATTTTATATTTCAATTTTTACTTAGATAGAAATTTGTTTATTATATTAAAATTAGGGTAAATATCTAGTATTTGATCTAAATATTAAGAATAAAATGTGGTGGCGGCCCAATTCACTCATTCGTGGAACAAATTTTGACACTTTTTTGAATTCATATTTTTGAGATATTTCATTTTTTATTTTTAATTTTTACCTTAATATAGGTAACTGTTTATTATATTTTTAAATTAGCTATACGGAATAAAAAAATGTCAATAATAATAAGGCTACATTAAAAATTAACAATAAAACATGGGTCCCAATTCCACCCCATCTCAATTTTTATGGGGGGGGGGATGAATCGGGCCAAGTTATAGGCCCAGCAATTTAACCACTATGCACTGTTTTGGGAACCAAAAATTTATTTTGCCAGTTTAAAGCTAACATACTCAACTGCTATACACTGAAAACAATATATAATTAAAATCTGTCCATAACTTTTCATTTAAAAACAAAGTTAAAAAAAACTTGCATTTTTCAAATGTGAAATTCTATTTAAGGACATTTTATACACTAATTTATTATATTTTTTTAAAAATATAAATACTCTCTAGCATTAAAGATAATTTTTAAATTCCACGATACAATTTTAAATTTTTTTTTATTTATCTTCTCTAATGGGTTAGTCGTATAACTCCTTCCTAAGTACCAAATTTTCCTTGAAAAGCTAAGCAAAATTAGGGAATATTTGTCTAACGAACCTTCAGAATTTTAAACAATCGAGATAATTTTCCGAATGTATTATAGTATATATATATATATATATATATAATATATATATAATATCTATATATATATATATTATATATATAATATATATATATATATATTATATAAAATATATATATATATATATATACCTTAATATATATACCGTCTATATAAATAGATCACTAATATATATATATATATATATATATATATATATATAATATATATATATATATATATATATATATATATATATATATATATATATATATATTATAATATATATATATATATAGTATATATATATATATATATACTATATATATATATATATTATATATATAATATTATATATATAATATATCGGTATATTATATATATATATATAATATATATATAATATATTATATATATAATAATATATTATATAATATATATTATATATATTATATATATATATATATAGTATATAATATATATAATAATATTATATTATATATATATATATTATATATATATTAATATATATATAATATATATGATATACTATATATATATATATATATATATATATATATATCGGTTATATATATATCTATATATATATATATCAATATATATATAATATAATATACTATATATATATATATATATATATATAATATATATATATTATATATATATATACTTCTCTGCATATAAATGTGAGCTGTGAAATTTGTAAAACCTGAGATAAGAACAAGTTTGTATGTAAAATTTCGACGTAACAAGAATATTTTCAGTTGTTCTAACAGCAGAAAACGTTCTTAATATATATATAT
>JABUQX010047443.1:0-10000 GCA_015478945.1 Trachelipus rathkii | reverse complement strand
CTTTCGGTCGGGAGGATCAGGAACGATGTTGTAGAAGATTTTGACATTTCTTAGATTTTCAACCACCACCTTATCTCCCTTTAGAATATGAGCGTTACTATTAGTAATCTTGATGACTTTATAAGGGCCGCTGTATCTCGGGGAGAGCTTCCCAATGTTATACTGTTGATTTTTGACCAGTAGATATTTCGCATCTTTCAAGTTACGGGGTACGAACACGTTTCTATTCCTTAAATTAGTTCTCTGGGATAACGGCTTGGCCATGAGTCCAGCTAATTTTTCAATATAGGTATCATATGATCTTGGTCCGTCTGGGACGGATGGGTCTAGCAAGCCGTCAGGAATGTTTATATCTTGTCCGTACAATAATTTGCTGGGGCAGATGCCCGATTCGGAGATAGGTGCCAGCCTAAGGGCGAACAAGACGAAAGGTAAAACGTCTAACCACCCTTGGCTCTCCATACCCGGTTCAGCGAGCATCGTTCTTAAACTATTTAGGATCATCTTATGAGTTACTTCTATCTTGCTGTTACTAAAAGGTGAGTAGCTCGCGGTCGTGGTATGCATTATTCCTAACAGTTTACATACACTTTCAAACAAGTGTGAGGTAAAATTTCCACCTTTATCTGTGATGAGGTTGCTGGGAACTCCACAATGCTGAATTAGCTGGTTGATCATAGTTTTAACGACAGTCTCCTTTGTGATGTCTTTCAAAGGAAAAGCCCACACATAATGAGAGTACCGGTCGATGAAAGTTAACAGGTACTTATATCCTCTGCAGACAGGTAATTTTAGAATATCCGCATTTAGAGCTTGAAATTTGTAGGAGACTTCCCTGTACTTCCCGTAAACAGGGTTTATGCTACGTCCGATTTTTCCTATTTGACAGGGGACAGCTTCTTACGAGCGCCTTCACCCTTTCTATGCAATGCGGTACGAATACAAAGTCGGCTTTTGATAGCCTGTCGAGACATCGAGAAAATCCCCAGGTGTCCTTGGAGGTGAGTCATACGAATAATCTCATCTACTCGCGCTGATTCCGGAAGAATGATTCTTGCATAATTTAAAGATGTATCCACGTAGAGGGAGATTTCATTTTTTTTTTTAACCAGAACGGTTGTTTCTTTATGATTAAAGAGCTTTTTTCTTTATTTTTAAGTAGTGAATTAATGTATTCATCTTCTAATTGATCTTTGCCAATCTGTGCATAATTAATTTCTTTCCTAGCGCTTTATTAATTCCAGATGAGCTTCATTACAATGCTGAATTAAATTTATTCGAGTCTTTTCAGTAAAGATTTCATTTATTTCATCTAACTTCTTTGGTGGTGATTTTTCATTTATTTTAATTAATTCTTCTTTTTCCATTTGTATCCGCTTTTTCATTTCTAACCCTTTTGGGTTTAAATCTCCTCTTTTCTCATGAGAAATATTCTCGGAATTTCCTTTGTTTACATTGTGGTTAGTTAAAAGGACTACACTGTTATCCTTTCGTGGAATGTTGGCCGCGGCGCGTGTGCGGTTTTCTTTTATTGTCTGATGATAACGAGCCTTCAAGGTAGGGGAGATTTCTTCGTATTTATAAGCGGTCGGAAGGTTGGAAGCTAACTCCACGTGGAGTGGTTTGGAAGCTTTGTTCTGATTGGCCAGTTCGCTGATGGGAGGACCAATCACAGCGTTCGTAGGAGAAAGCGTGGTTTTTGGTTCTGTCACTTCGTCAGGAGTTTTGTTTTCTTCAACATTTTGTTCATTATTGTTAATATTATTTATTAATAAATACTCAGCCAGCGGATTTGTCTTTTTAGTGATTAATTCGAAGGAAACTTTGTAACTACTTAATAAATTCAAGCTTCTGATTTCGCGCACATTAAAGTTCTTATCATCATTTACTCTTTTATATTTATTTATAAGCTCCCGAGACTGGGTTTCTATTTTGATATTCTTATTCGTGAGAAGATATCCGTACTTCCTGAAGACTTTCGTCAGGCAGACTAGCAGTTGGTTGGCTTGATCATAATTTCTTTCTGTGGGAGAGAGGACGGAACTATAGAAAGCCACCGGTAGGTCGTTTCCGTCAGTAGTGGATAAGATGACTGCCGCTGTAGATACGTTGGTTGTATGTATGATAATTTTATAAGTGGTGGAGGTGCCTGGGTAGGCAAGCACAGAGGCATTTTCAACAGCCTTTTTAGCATTTTCGAAGGCTTTATCCGCTATGGAATTCCAGCAGATACGGCGGTTCGAGTAAGGTTTACCTTTTAAAAACAGATTCAGGGGCGCAGTTATTTCTGCAAAAAGCGGAGTACTACTACGGTAAAAACCTATTTTTCCTAGGAAAGATCTCAATTCTTTTATGGTCCTGGGCTTTGGGGTGTCCAAGATGTCCCCGATTTTTTCATGATTGGGTCTCAGGCCGTTTTCGTTGATGGTATATCCGAGGTAATCAATTTCTCTTGCTGCCACTTGGCATTTTGTAGGATTTAGACTGATATGTAGGTATTTTAATCTCTTCAGTACCTTCTTCAGGAGGATTTCATGCTCCTCCTCGGTCTGTGTGTGAATCAAAATGTCATCCATGTAGGCTTGCGTGTGGGGGATGCCTTGTATGACTGTATCTATGTATGCTTGAAATATAAACGGAGATGAGACGTAACCCATCGGAAGGCTCCTGTAGGTGAAAGATCCGACGTTTGAAGTGATGGTGAAGTATTTTTGTGAGCTGGGGTCCAATGGCACCCCATAAAATGCCTGGGTTAAGTCCAGCCTTGTATAGAGCCGACTCCCCTTCAGGTTTGATATGGCATCCTGAAGGTGCGGGAGTCCATAAGTTTGTATCTCAGCTCTTTTGTTCAGCTCTCTAAAATCGGAAATTATTCTCACTCGATTTCCGCTTTTTTCTAGAACACTCATGGGAAAAGACCAGGGGGAGTTGCTGCGGCGTAGGACTCCTGTGGCTACTAGGTTGTCAAGTTCTGCTTTAGTTTGAGCATAGAGTTTGTGTGGGACCCTCCTTGGTCTGAGGGAGATGGGAGGCCCCTTTATGTTTGCTTTGTGAGGATAAGCGTTGGCTAGTTCTATTAACACTTGTTCTGGAATAAATGCAGCCTCTTCGTCAGTAGTTTCTTGGCCGTCCTCACCTATTAAGGCTGTGCTCATTCTCTTATTTTTATTCTTATATTTCTCAAAAATCTCGTCCCACCTTTCCATCTGTCTCAATTTTATATGATGGTTTTCTGGGAGATAGGGGTTTACAAATAATTCCGAATATTTCAATAATATATCATTAAAATTTTTAGAACTAGAAGGAATAGTTACAGATGTAGGCGGAGGAGGAGAGAGAGGTGAGGAGGAAGAGGCAGGCACATTATTAATATTAAAATTCATATTCCTACTCAAATTTAAAATATTATTTGTGACTGAGTCTTTTAATAAATCAAGTTTAAAATCAATGCCCATCTCAAAATTCTTTAAAAATGATAACCCTAAAATGTTCGTGCTTACATTAGCCACATAAAAAGTATCCCTATATCTACGACCCAGCCCCAGATCGATTTCAATATTTTTAATATCATATATAGCAATTTTTGAGTTGTTGGCTGCAAGCAGATATCCTATGGGTGCTTTGTGATGGTCAGTAGCACCTGCAATCAGGATATTTCTCACAGAGCCACAATCTAAAAGGAAATCGATCTTATTTAATGTGTCATAGACTATATACAAGTTCAAGTTGTCAATCTTGCAAATCCTTCTGTCTTCCACAACATCGGTTTTAACAGTCTTACTGCTTAAGCAGCGATCGTCCACAGCACCTAAATCAGTCGGGTTTGACAGGATATTTGCTTCATTGCTTCCACTTTCACTGATATTGTCTATAACACCCCCCCCCCATTTAATAAATTTATTTTAAAAAGACGTTAGTCCCACATGCAAAGGGACTGACAGGAGTAGTGATAAAATTTATTGTTTTGTACATTACCTCATATTAATTTGACACAGCTGTTTCGAGGACCTGTGTTGACTATCTTTTACTATTTAATGTAACATTTGTTGTATATTGATTTCATGTTTTATTTATCTACTACTACTACTGCTATACTACTTCATTTTTAAATTTAGAGTTTTTAAAAAGCAAGAAGGAGCAGGCATTCCTTGTACATTTTGATGACTCAAATATTGTTTATTGTTAAAATCTTTATTTATTAATTCAATATTTTCAATTTTATTGTCATTTATAAGGTGATTTATATTTTTCACTTTTTTAGTGCTGGTAGTTGCAGCTATATTTTATTCTTTTCGGTTCTTAACGTCATGTCATATTAATAATTATTATTATTTTATTATTATTATTATTATTAATTTATTATTATTATTATTATTATTATTATTATTATTATTATTATTATTATTATATATTATTGATTATTATTATATTATTATTATTATTATTAGTATTTTTTGTTATTATTTATTATTATATTATTATTATTATTATTATAGTTATTATTATTCATTATTATTATTTATTATTATTATATTATTATTATTATTATTATTATTATTATTATTATTATTATTATTGTAGTAGTAGTAGTAGCAGTAGTAGTAGCAGTAGTAATATTGCCACTATTTTTATTATTGTTAATAGAGTTGTTATGATTGGTATAATTTTATTTAATTCATCAGCACTATAATTTTGTAAGCTTTATTTCATTACACTTTTCACTGTTTTTGTAGATGGTCATTTAATCACATTGGTGGTATCATTGAAATCTCACTGTTCTGTTCGTGAGTATGATTTTCCATGCGCTGCTGTTAGATGGGAAATTTTGCAGCGCTTTAGCAGTTTCCGACGATGATGGGACATTTTGAAAGCATTTTTCTCGCTATTATTATATATTAATGGGTAATAGGACACTCATTACTCTCACATCGGTAGGCTTTGAAGAGATAGCGAGCATGATAAAAAACATAACTGGTTTACGGCGTTATTAAATGCTTTTGCGTATCAGCCATTCGCCACTGATTCCTGAGTCAGCGTGACCTACTTTTGTTCGCTGTGTCCTATCTTCCTCTCTCAAGCTGTGTCTTCTGGTTCGGCTTTTAATGAACTGTTGAAGTGAGCGGGCGAGCTCGTTTACAGTCTTCGTGAGGTCGGCCCTCTGGCGGGAAAGCTGGCCTTCACCGCTGTTACCAGCTTCACGTTTGCGCTCTTGGTCGCGCGCGCTGAGAGGTGGGTAGGCGGAGGCTGTTTCTCGTGCGTCGGTTCTGTTGCGCACAGAATTTACAGAACCCCAAGTCTGTTCTTCGTTTGGTTGTTGGTAATTTCTTCCCTTTCGAACAAAGTTCCTATAAAGGTCATCTGCCACCTTAACCATTCTCTGCAGGTCATTTTCTTCAGCCAAAGAATACACTGACATCTGGACACTTTGAGGCATTTGCTCTAAGAACAGGTCTATGGCAAATTTAGGGTTGTGTTCTACTAATACATCGAAGCTTTTATTCCCCAACACCCCCTTTACTCGATGGAGATATTCACTTGGCAACTCATCGGGTCTCATGCCCTGTTTGAATACGTCTCGTATCCTATTTCGTAATGCCGGGAAGGTAAACTTCCTCTATATTTTCTAATAGCAGACGATAGGCATTATTTTGGAGAGGGAATGTGATTTTTGAGACCAAATTAGTGGGGCAAAATTGGTGGGCCAACAAACGAACACGTTCGTGCTGTACTCTTTATAACTGATTTAATTGAAGATCGTTGTGGGTGGCACTCAACAATTTATAACATCATAAGGGTCAAAAGTTGGTAACTGACTTGATGTTAGTTGGCTGTATGATTTTAATGGCGAGTCGGTATCAAGACGCCTCGCCTTTTCTTTTCGGCGGGAAGAAGGTGGCGTGGTTTCCAACTCGGCCTCTGAGGGAGAGCCAGATCGGCCTGAGTCATCTAGTGAGGGTGGCATTTGTTGGGGGGATGGAGATTTACCTTTCCCTCTTTTTGAAGTATTCTTCGCCTTAGTCTTAAGGCTTAATTTCTTCGTTGACTCCATTTTTGTAGTCTGTTGTTACCGACTGTGTTTTTGGCGTCGTCTTTGTGAGTCCACTTAGGCGTTTGTTAACTAAGCCTAATATCAAGAGCCTGGTTTTGAGACTCTCAAATTTCGAAATAGCAACGGTTTTTCTGTTACTATCCGAATTGTTATAATAACGACTTTGCTTTCTTATTTTCAAATGAGGTTAATAAGAGCCTTAATTTTTCACGTTATTATTATTATTAACTCAAAAATAAATTTATTAATTTGTCAAATAATACTGAAATTAGCACTGAAATCCGAGAAAGTAACTGATTTTTTTCTTCATTATTTCAATGTTTCGCACTGATCTGACTCCGAACTCAGGGGTTTTCGCCCCCTGTCGTTCCTGGGGTCACCAGAGATGTATAGGCTGGAATCACTCCAGCTATCTAATGATTAATAAAACTGCATTCAATAATTATGGGGGATTGATTAAGAGTTACTTCCTCGTAGTTGCTTTATTATGATAGCGAAATGACAAATGACAAAATAAGGTTTTCACATCAGCGAAATGAATAGGGTATGATTATGCACAAATTGTCGTTAGATAACACAATAAAATACACGTGAACTAACAATAAGAGATGGCACTAATTCCCTATTCTAAGTAGCCTTCCGGCGTTTGATTTGAACTAACAACTTTCTTAGAGCAGCCTCATGCTACGAGGGCTATTACAATACTCCCGAGTATGTTTTGGTGGCGTTCCCTTCTGGGCCCTACACCAATCACAGCTCTTGTTTAGGCGTCTTCTTCTTTGGGGAAAGAAAACAGGCGCGCGAAACACTTAAGCTTTTAAACAATATACATAGTAGCTATAGCTTACCACCATTGATTCAAAGTGATATGCATGAGACTTGCAATAGTCTCTTACAGAGTTTGCATACACTCTAAGACAATGCATGCTATTGTCTCACAAAGATTCCCTATCGTTAATTTCTTATATTATAGCGGTTGGAAAAAAAACCATGTTTAAAAAAAAAAAAAACCATTGGTTTTTTTAAATAACTCAAAAAACCAAATGGTTTTTGGTGGTTTTTTTTTTTGACTTTTTATGCTATTTTTGATGGTTTTAATGTGGTTTTAATTGGTTTTAATAGATTTTAAGGCAAAAATCACTATTGGAAACTGTTATACACATGTGCTAAAACATATTTTAAAAAATTCCCTTGAATTAGAATTTCTTTAGATTCAAATTTCAAAATTTTCTTGATAACTGTAAACCTAGATCATAAAATTATTATATTTTTGAGTTTTACATAAACTCATAAAGTAAGAAATAAGAGGCGTATATTAAGTTAATATAAGTAAAAATACTCTGATCTGAAAAAAAAGCTGTTATACTTATATTTCACAAAAAAAAAAAAAAAAGCACAAAAGAAACAGTTTATTTCAAATTAACCTATACTGATAGATAATGAATTTTCTTATTTACTTTACTCAAATTTGTAAATACTAGGAATATAATATATATAATATATGATATATATATATTATATAATATACATATTATATATATGTATATATATATATATATATATATATATCATAGCCTATTTTCAATATATATATAGTATATATAATATGTTATGATATAGCGAGACAGAGAGAGAGAGAGAGAGATGAGAGAGACGGCAGAGAGGAGAGAGATTCATCATCTAAAAGTCCCGAAACTGAAATTATCATAAGAATTTTATACAAAAAATCTTCCCTAGCTTTAGCTGTCCCAACCTATTTCTAATGTTGCTCGTGCACCAAGTCACAATATAGTTGAATCATACCCTGTTCAGCATTAGCAGTTGCATGAAGTTTCTGGACAATATGCTTGATTATTTTACATAGAACCTTCTCATCTAACTTTTCTTTGAGAGATCTGTACCAAGATGAAGGAGTTCACTGCTGCAACAGAGACTCATTCAAATAGGTAAAACTTTTATGAAATGGAGGAGAAATTGCTCTTAATTTTATTCCATAAATTCCACGCTTTGAAATACTCATCATTAGAAGTTACTGTGGTCTGATATGCTTGCGTTAAAAATACTATTTGGCCAATAATGGGAGCTCTGTTACTGCCTGATATTACCTCCTTTATTTACTTTTGTTATAAATTCTTGGCGTTGAGTGGGGATCTAACTGCTTCTAGCTCCATATTTCAAATTTTTCAAATATAAAACATCACTCACTTAGTATTACCGTCATGGCTTCTAAGCTAGGTCTGATGCTGTGCCAAAAACTCAAAATGAGTTTATTATAATCTTTTGAAATGTGACATCGATGGGTAGAAAATGAATTCCCAAGAGCTCCAAACAAGAATCATGTTTTAAACATGTTAATTTACAAATATGATATATATATATATATAATATATATATATATATATTATTATAATATATTATATATATATAATATAATATATCATATATATATATATAATATCAATCATATATAATTTATATATAATTATAATATATATATAATTAATATAATCATAATTACACAAAAATATAAAATCAGCAGAAAATTTTTATTGCCGTTCAGTTACTCCTCTCGATTTTGAAAATGGAGAAAACCTTACCAGTCCTGGTTTTTGAAGATGTTTATGCTTTTTAAAGATTTTATGCATGTTTTTTTTTGGTTTAAACATTGGTTTTTTTATGTGAGTTTAAACATGGTTTAAGACCAATGCTTAAACAAATTGGTTAAACATCCACCCGTATATATATATGATATAATATATATATATATATATATATATAATATATATTATATATTAATAATATATATATATTATATAATATATACTATATATATATAATATATATATATATATCGGGGCGTATACATAGGGTGGTACGGCTAGGTAGCTCTCCTACCCAATATTTTGAGTCTTTTTAAAAATAAATTAAATGGTAAAGCTTACTAAATTATTACAATTTTATTTAAGGGTTAAAAAAAGAAACTTGATTTTATAATTTTTTTTAAGATAAACAAGTTACAACAAAATTACCAAATAATTAAATTTAGTTTGAAATTTTTCCTTCCTACTCTGTTCCAAAGAGCAAAATTCTAATCTATGGGCCTGTAGTAAATTTTCATTTTTCGGTATAAATTATACTGGGCCGGCGTCATCTACCTTGCTTGAACTATTCGAAAAGAATACGAAAATCACGGGTACGTAATTTTCGCCTCACTTGAAAACGTTACGAACAATTTGGATAAAAAATGTGGAGAACAGAATTGTTGGTTTCTCTTCTCTTCTCTCCTCTTCTCTCTCTCTCTCTCTCTCTCTCTCTCCTCTCTCTCTCTCTCTTCTTCTCTCTCTAACCTCTTCTCTCTACTCTCTCTCTCTTCTATCTTATCATCTCATCTATCGTATCTATCGTATCTATCTATCTATCTATCATTCTATCAAGCTGTCAGGTGATTCCATTAAAGTATGTAACGCATTTCTAAATACTATGGGTTTTTATATCAATTTAATTATTTAGAAGAAAGGCTTGGATATTAAAAAGAGCAAGAAACAAATTCTTTGGTAAGTTTAATCTTATTTTGCATAGATTTAGATCACTGGATCCTGAAATGATTTTGTATTTGCTAAGATCATATTGTACCCCATTTTATGGAGCAGATTTATGGGTTAATTTAGCTAACAGTAGTCAATTGAATCAACCTTGGATACGATCATCCTAGCTTATATGATGTCAATGCGAATCGACCCAATAAGATAACAAGACTTGCCTCCTATCTCTTTTGAACAATTTGAACTGGCTTTACACATGCGATTAAGGAAGACCCTTAAAATTTTTCAACGAATTGTAGTAACCATGATGTTTGTAATAGTCTTGAAATGTTGCTGTTTAACATACACTATCCAAATTATATGAAATTATTGCACAGTTCTTAGGCTATTTAATTGAACATGTGAATTT
>JABUQX010047442.1:0-53175 GCA_015478945.1 Trachelipus rathkii | reverse complement strand
ATATATCATATATATTATATTATATTATATATAGTATTTATTATTCTAATATATATATATATAATATTATATATAATAGTAATTAGTAGCATATATTGATATACTGAATAACACTGTAGTGATTATGTTATTATATATAGTCTATATAGTAATTATGATAGTATATATATATATATATATATAGTATATATATAATATTATATATATATATTCATTATAATATAATAGTAATTAGTATGTATTGATGGTTGAAATACACAGTAGTGATTTAGTATTAGTATCTTATTATATATTATATATATATATTATTATATATATATATATATTATATATTATATTATATATTAAGTATATATATATATATATATATATTATTATATATTATAGTATATTATTATGATGATATATATATATAGTATTATATATATATATATATATTCTATATAGATTTATATATTATATTATATATAGTATATATATATAGTATATTATTATTATATATCTATATATTTCTAATTATTATTATATATATCTATAATATATATATAATATATAATATAATATATATATATATTATTATATTTATATATTAATATATATATATATATATATATAGTATATAAATTATATATATGTTTACATTAATTTGACTTTTATTTTCAGTTATTTATAGGAAAATTATTTGGTCTTTACAATTAAATGTAATCTTAGGTACATTTATGGGAAAAGGGCCCCGCATTTTCAAGATGGGGCCCAGGGCCCCGCAATGTCTTAATCCGGCACTGCACATAATTCTAATTTATTTGCAGCAGCCTCATTATCATGCAACTCATACAATATTTTGCTGCGCATTGGAAGGAAAATTGAGGGTTTCAGCAATCGTATGCGGTTTTTTCGCTTTAGCGATCTTGAGTGCTTACTTTATATGATGCAAGAAGACCTGCTGAGATTGCTGATGTGACTGACCAGATTTATCAAGAAGAGAATGTTTCACACCCCCTCCATTCGTTTAAAGAAGCTTGCATCGTTTTATCCTTTAAGTTGATGGACAGCCATGAAGACGATTTAGAAAGCTATGTTTCATAGAACCTTTAGACAAGACCTTGTAGCTACGACACACTGTGGTTGTATTCGACTTCCTTTATGAATTGAGGTGAACCCGTATTTGATGTAACTCTCATCATACTGCCTCTTTTTTGAGGGAGCCACCACTATAATTATATAATATATATATATTATATATATATATATATATATATATATATATATATATATATATATATATTTATATATATATGATTCTATATATTCTAATATATATATATGATATATATATATAGTTTTAGACTGTGAGGTGATAGGTTGTGCTTTAATGGAGCTCCGTTGGTTTGAGTGGTGTTTATAATGTTTTAGCTATTTTGCCATTAAGTTTGTTTGTACATTGAACGCTGCTCCTGTTTTAATTGTTTTTTTCTTGTTTACTATTATTTGGTTTTAATATTTGAAGAATTTGATCATCCTTTAAAAGATAAGCTATCCGTTTTAATTTTTAATTTTTGAAAACTTTTTAGTTATGTTACGATAGCAATAGTTAGTTTTGTAGGTTGTGTAAATACGTAGTTAGTAGTACTAGGGGTATTATTTTTTTCGTGTTTTATTTAACTATTTTGAAGTTCTTCTGATTTTGTTATTTGTATTTAACGGAGTTTAAGCACGCACCTACGTTTTTAGTAAATTGTTATTTTATCTTTACATATCCGTTTACGTTGCTATCTGTTGGATTTTTTTTCTTTCGTAAATTTGTGAGGGGTGTTACGAGGCGATCTCTATATAACTTTTGTAAATTTTTCATTTATTTTTACATATTATTGAAAATACAGTTTTATCGTTTAAACATTTACGGTGGTTTTTTAGTGTGTGAATAATTTTAACCTGTTTTTTTGTGTTGTTGTTTTGTTTTCTTGTTTGTTTTGTTGTGCGTGTTTTATGTTTGTGGTGTGTGTGTGTGTGTTGTGTGTGTGTGTGGGTGGTGTGTGTGTTATGGCAGATTTGCACAGGCGTGGGCTTACTATCGACTTTACTAATATCCGTGGCTTGCAATCTAACTCTGCATCCGTTGGAACCCACGCTCTCTACTTTCTGCCCTAACCTTGTTGCTCCTGATCTGATACCCAGATGGCTAGGAATTATCCTCGAATCGTGTTTCATAGTCTAAACTATACACTTATTTCAAATTTCCGTCTAAAGGGTTGGAGGTACTGTCGGAATATCCTATCCTCTCCATATATGTGTAACAGAAACATCCGTGATAACACGTCTCGTGAATCTAGAATCTCCTAACTTTGTTATATGTGTAATGGCTTAAAATCTTTCTCCCTCTCACTAAATAATCATTGTGACTTCTGCCTACTGCTCTCCTAACATAACAGATTTGCACACCTTTTTTGAATATCTTTACTACTTTCTCCACGAGACTGTTATACTTCTCATTCCAAATCTGAGTCCTCTATTTAGGGGATTTCTGAGTGGTTGCACTGAATGGTTGGGGGTCCTCTCATACCGATTTAGGTGGGGATGTGAGGCACGAATCATTTCAGCATTCTTCCAAACGGAGTCTGGGGAGCAACTAATAAAGAACCCCACACACATTCCGGATCGTCCTAACCAACTCTTGAACACACTTGACCTATGTTTCCTACTAGTCCTTCTCTCCTTAAAATACACCACTTTCGCTCCTATCGGGAAAGTTTGACCACAACCTTATATCTCTTAATTTTCATACTTTCTCTCCAAACGCTCCATCCTGCCAACTGCTTCGTTTTTTCTGGCACTTTGATCGGGCGATTGGGGGGCGTTGCGTCGCTTCTACGCTAACTAATAATTGGAATGACTGCTTTGCTCTGGTGAACGCTTCGACTTCTGCCGAAAGGTGGGAGCTGTAATCGTTGAGTGGGGATGAGCAGGTTTCATTCCTTCTCGACTAAAGCTTTCTCTCATCATAGTCCATGGTTTGATCGTGCTTAGGTTCGCTGGGCCCTTCAGGCTGAGGAGCGAGTGCCGTATCGGGGAGGGAAAAATTCTCTTTCTCCTATCACTCTTGCTAATTTTCATGTCTGCTAGAAATCGTTGCAGGGATCCTCTTCGACGAGCAAAGCCGGCTTTCATCAAAAGAAAGTGTGCGCGCTAAACCTCCTTGGTTTCTCCGTACCTGACAATCTTTCTGGCTCTTGGCCAAAAACATCCCGCTAAACAAGCTTTCTGTAGCATCTGTGCTTTTCTCCTCTATCCGCGGCTCTGATGGTTCTCTGTGCTAATTTTTTCCACTGAAAGGCCAAATCTCTTCGGCCCCTATTTTCCTCTAACTCAACCGTGGACGATTCTGGCATTCTCTTCCTCCTCCTTCTTCCTAATCAGGGTTGTTTGTTCCTATGCCTTTGCCTAATGCTGATTACATTCGATCGGGTCATGGGCTCCCTGAAATCTACGAACGTTAGGAAGGCGCGTGGCCCGGATGGCATCCCTCCCGAGTTTTGAGGGAGTGTGCTTTCGTTGCTGACCCCGCTTTCTCGTTTCAACTTTATGCTTCTTAGTGTCTCCGAATACTAACATTTTCCTCAAGTGTGGGAGCCAACGCACATGTCCAACCGATTCCGAAAAAAAGGTAGCCGCTCTGATCCTTCTAACTATCGCCCTATGCTCTCACTTGTATATTCTATCTAAGATCTTGAAAACCCTTCTCAACTCTCATTTTTCAGCATCGATCTGGAATCTCATTCATCTCTTTCCGATCGAGCGCCAGTATGGCTTTCGGCGTCGAGGGATCTACTGGCGATATACTTTCCTGATTTACTGATTTATGGCTTTCCGCCCTTAGGGATCTACGGGGAACTTTGCGTGGTGGCACGTTGACATATCCAAGGCATATTGACGGTATTGCCACACGTTCACTTGCTGTCCAAGCTGCCCTTCCTTTGGGTTCTCCTTTGCCGAATTTGCCTTACTTATGTCTAGTTTTCTCTCAAATTGCTCAATGTAGGCTGTTGTTGACGGGGCGACTTCTTCTTCTTTTTCTGCTAATTGTGGTGTGTTCCTCAGGGTTCTGTTCTTCTCTCCTACCTTTATTCGTTACTGTTCGGATTAACGATCTTCGTAACCTGCAATCTAACTCTATACATCGTATGCCGATGATTCGACCCTTCATTCTTCAACTCATGTTACATTTCTGTTCCCTCTTTTACTTCTAGAACTGGCCTCTCGTCTAATCTTTCCGATTCTATTTCTCGCTGATATGGATAGAATTTGCTGCGGGTGGGGTCGTCTCAACTTGTGAATTTACATTTTCTTTAAAAAGTACTTCTACACATCTCCCTCTCTAAGACACTTCCTAACTTTCCTATCTCTTTCGCCGGTTCGCTCCTCTCGTCTCTCCTGTTTGACAATATAAACATCCTGTGGCCTTAAACATAAAAAAAAATGTCGTTGGAACCTCACCATCACAACGTGCTTGCTAGGGGCGGCCTCAAAGAACTTGGGCGTTTCTGTTTAGCACTGCAAGACCTTTTTTTTCCGTCTTCTCCAGTTGCCCTTCAGCGCTATACAAGTGGCCTCATCCGCCCCTTGTTAATGGAGTCGCTGCTCTCCTATCTGGGGGGCTTCTGGTTTCACCCGGCTTTTGGACAGGGTCGGAGTCAACGGCCCAAAAGACAGCTTACTAAACTGGTGCCCGCTCAGCTTGCCACTTCACTCTCGCCTTCTATCTTTGCTCCGGCGCACGGATGTTGGTGCTTCTATCTCTCTTATTTCTATAGGTACCGCAGCGGAGCGTGGCTCGACTTGGAACGCTCCTTGTCACTCGTCGTCCTCCACCCTTACGCCGTCCTCGTAGCATCAAGGGGTTGCTGTTGTTCGGCGCATGGTTTGTCGCGTGGATCATTTGGCAACTCCAGAGCTTACTTCGCTGCGGGTGCTTCCTTCTTTCCAGCCTTCTGTTCTGTGGAATTCTCTTCTCATCTCTGTGTTATCCTGCTCCTGAATTTATCTCGCACATTTCAAAGCCTGCGTTCTGCTTTGACTCATCTGCGTAATTTGCGCTTGGTTTGTGTACTTCTGAGGGCGTGCTAACCCCCTCCTTAGAATAGGCTTCGCCCGCCGGTCGGGCTCGTCGGTGCAGTGACAACTGTTCATATATACTATACCGTATTACGGCTATATACTCTATACGGGTTCATCAGCGTATAGTATTATTATACTGCGCGCGCTAGTACGTCTGCGCGTTCGTATCTTACTATACTGCTACGGTTACTTACCTCGTGTATATCATATATACTAGCTTTCAATACTAGCATAGTATATAGATTGTATTATTCATAGTGGGCTCAGTACTATCGCTACTAGTACCTATACCTGTATACCTATACTTATATATCTATTTGTTGTATACTTCCTTATAGATTTGATTGGCGCGCTCGGTCGTCCGGTCTGCGTTAGACTGATATTTCCTTCTTGACCCCGCTTACTTTACCCCGCTGAACAATCTCTCCGTTCCCGTAGCCCCTCAGGGGTCTCGGCGTCCGCCCAGTTTGAAACCGTTTTCGAGCGAAAGAACAACAAGTGCGCTACGCGCTTGGTGTTGTCAGCTGCGCCGGGTCCAAATTCCGGACTTCGATAATTCCGCAATTCTTATGTCCGCCATTTCTGCTCATGGTGGGGCAGGAACTGAAGATGGCGCTTCCTGTCCGCCTCAGTCGTCGATCGTACGCCAAGACTCATATGTAAGGAACCCTATCCAATTACACATCTTGTCTTGTGTTTATGCTGATATTGTCACACAAAATAACTTGCATAGGTTCTCTCCTATGTTCGGCATCGACGGTTAAGTTAATGCGATATTTCGTAACACATGCACAGGAAACAGGAACTGCGACATATGTAGCGAGGTCGTTTCGTCCTGTCTTCTGTAATCGCTAGCATCTAGCTCACTGCTAGACTCGCGCTCGGCGTGATGTGTATTCACGCAGAGCGTCAAATTCTCTGCAGCAATTTGAGTCTGCCTGCTCTTCGCATTCGGCTTCTGACTCTGACCGTGCTTCTGCGTTGTACTGTGCTGCTACTCTTTCTTCCAACTCTCACAAAAAAGTGAGTCGAATACCATTGAAGGCGAGGCAGGATTTATACATGATATAAAGAAGCTCTCGCCACAGCACGCACCAGCACGAGCAAACAGACACGACCAACAACACACACACCCGCCAAACGAGCGCACACAGCGCACAGACACAAACAGACACACAGCTATTAACACGTCATCGACGACGCACAATGCGAGCAACAACGGCACAAGCATAAGGTGAGCCAGCAACACCGTAGTGAAGAGTAAATCAGGTGAAGCAGAGCTAATGGAGTGTCTCAGGTCAGACCTGCATAAAAACAAGAGTTTAAGTTATAAGATAGGAAGTAGCATAAGAACAGAAGAAGATAGGAACTCTAGGAAGAAGTCCTATCGAATAGTTATGACAAGATTGAATATTGATAGATAGAAGTATATATATTATATAGAGATAAGAGTATAAGTGAATAGTAAGAGTAAGAGAAGATTAGAAGTATATATACGTATATAGATATGATATGAGATATATTCTTGAACAGCATCATTCGTCACTTATTCATCAGTGTTAGGAGATAGGCAATCTCAAAGATGAAGGAATGTTAAGATGAAGTTTTAGTTTTGTTTAAAAGATATTTACTATATAGAAATATAAAGCTAGGCTGATGTGAAAAAGCTGAATGATCTTGATCACATTGTAATATATGAAGCTGTCCACGCAAGAGGGGTGATTCTATGAGCTCTCATGGTGCCTACTATCGTAACTCTATATGAGATTAAATGTGCGATTGAATAGAGTAATGCAAATCCGAATCTCATTGCATCAGTACCCACTGTACTGCTCTCCTCCCTTCTTACATGTTCTTCCGTGAACCCAAATTTGCGTGTCCTATTATTTTTGCCAAATCCAGAGTCCATTCTTATCTTGAAAGTGTGTGATAAGATTTTATATTTCTCTTCTATTGATTTAATTGATTCATTATTATTATTATTATTATGTAGTTATTATTACTTATTATTTTTTATTCTTCTTATTATTTATTATTAATTAATACTCTATCGAGTTGATTCGACGTATGATTTAATTGAACTCTCTCTCAATGAGTAATGCCAATGGAGCTCTAGGGATTTTATTTAACCAACAATACATCTATACATAGAGTGCAATCTCGAATATTTATCAAACTAGCGTTCTTATAAGCATACTTAGGACACATACATTATAACGACAAGAACAGATAAACAACCAAGCTCCTTCCATTCATAACAAATAGTAAAGCCAACATTGGGGGAACGATGTTTGTGTAACAAGACATCTGTGATAACTTCTCCTTTCTACCTAAACAATGTGTTGAAAATGGACGACGTTAGTTACCACCATAATTAAATAACGAACGATAATAAATTATAATATTATAATATATATTATATATAGAATATAATAGGTTATGATTTTCTATACAAACCATACCAATCTAAATCTATATTAATTATATATAATATTTTATTAATTATATATGAATAATATATATTAATATAATATGATATAATAAATATAATAATAATATATATATAATATAAAATTTATATATATATAAATTCGCGAAGCGAAAACCCTACTACATCCCACCTACGATGATCCGTCATGACTTCCAGCAGTGCCCAATGTCATCCTTTCGCCCTCAAGTGCGGCATAGTGAGTCTCCAGCTTATTTTCGACTTTATACATTAAGCTCTTTACAGAACTCTTTACCTCTACTTCTACATACCACACATTGGTTCGCGCTCATCTGAAGTATGATAGTGGCCGAATTTTGCAGTCTACGTAATGTTGATCAGTGCGCGCTTACCAAGGATTGCATTTAAACTTCCTCTTCGGACACCACCTTATTACTGTATCGTCTTAACCTTTCAGGCCGATGGCGCAGCCCATATTGAAAGTTGGATAAAGCTTGGAGACAACTAGTTCTCACAGCTCTTGGCATCTAACCAATCACTAAACTCCACAATCATTCTATATATGTTATACTAGCTATCATCAACCATTCAATTCGAATTGCCAATAGGGTATTCTTCTAATCTTTCATACCTTTGCTTCGCATCTGCCTCAAGATTTCTTTTCCTGAACTGTCTGGAAGAAGAATCACGGTTTATCACTTAGCAAACTAGGTCGTATGCTGGATCACAGGGCCTCAGAACTCACAAAAAATAATTGCTTCGTCAGTACAGAAAGTCGTTAATCTTTCGCATGGAATATGCACATACTGCAGTGGTTTTTGATACAAATGTCTTATATGATGATTACAACTTCCATTCCAGTCAAACCTTAGACTCACTATCATTCTCCAACAATCTCTACAGAATTTATAATTACATATTCTATCTTCGCTCACTAAGAATGAAGGATCTTCGAATGAGCTAGTTGGCTTCATGGCACCAAGGAGCCGGAGCTGTGTGACACTCAACCAATGGCCAGTTGTCCATTCGACAAAACTCAAATCATTTTGTTCACTTTCTCACTTAACTTTTCATAATGTATCTCAAAACTCATTTCCCCATTATCTTATTCCTTGGAACGCCATCCATCAAGAAACTTGGCACTCCAATTAGTAATAAAACTGCTTTCCCAACTCTTTTGTTTCATTAGCCAACCGCTTCTTCCAGAGATTCTATTATATATATATATATATAATATAATGTAAAAATTATAGGGAAGTATATATATATATATAATCTATAATATATATATTATATAAATAATATATATATATGATAAATAATATATAATTATTTATTATATATCACATAGGACGAAATAAGTGATATTCGAATACTAACAATAACAATGTTGCCAAACTAATACATTTATTCAACTGAAATTATATATCCATTTAAAATAATTATATATATATAATATTATATTAAAATATTTATGAATTATAATATTATATACTAATATATATATATATATATATTACATAGCTATAATACGTAGAAGAGAGAGCACGAGATGAGCGGGTGAAGTACTAGACTAGACAGAGAGAGACTGGATACGATAAGTATACTAATACCTACTAAATACACATATACTATTATAATATATAGTACTATATTATATATAGATTATATATATATTATATATAATATATATGATATATATATATATATAATATTATATATTATAATATTAAATATATATAGAGAGAGAGGAGGAAGAGAGGAAGGAGAGAGAGAAAGAACACAAGATCGACGCTGCCCAAGGAAGCGCAACCAACACGCACGCATTGCTAACATTCATGTCAATTAATGCTCCCCCTCTCCCTACATCTTTATAAAAAGGAGATATATAATTAATATAAATATAATATATATATATAGATACTATAGATATATATAATTATATAATATATAATATATTATTATATATATATATATATTAGGGGGGGGGGGGGGGGATACTTACTTTTATCATTATAAGTGCCACATATGGTTATAAGGCAATATAAATTAATTATTATTCATGTATCATTATTAATAATAAATAATTTAGAACCAGGATCGGTAATCGGAACATACACACACACCCATTCCAATTCCTAAATTTCTTTGTATCTGACACACCGTCTTCAAATAACTCGATGAATAGTGACATCTTTCATTTTAATTTGAAACATAAAATGTCAACTTTTCGAAGCTTTTAAGTTTTATTCATGGCTTCTTCGACTAAGTTCTGATACTCTATCTTTCTATGGGAACTTTCTAACAAGTTTTATTGTAATCCTTCGTTTTTTAAGTCCTGAAAAGCTGGTTGCGGATATAAAGCAAATGTCACACCAGTTTTTACAGCTAGTTCAAGGTTTTTTCTAAAGCTTTTTCTTTTCTACTAAATGTTACAGGAACTTGAAGTTTAATGATAACTTGCATAAGTAACAATTGTCCTTAAGTGGATTTTCCTATAGTGAAACGGATTTTAATCAAGCTGGTAAAACCATTTTTAATTCGCATAGGTTTTCACTATCATAGTTTTGAAACATACAATACGCATACAACGCACAATATTTTTCCTTTGTACTTGCAAAATAATCAAAATCACTAGAATTTTTTGCTTTTTTTTTTTACTATGAGGGTTTCTTAATCCAAAAACTTTGGAATTAAATTGCTCTTAAAACAATAAAATTTTGTAAAATGAATGTTTCTCATTAGACTATCTATCTAAAACAGAATTGGTAAAATTTATATTTAAGTCGGAGTTGGACTTCTACTCCAGCAGTAGAAACTTAATTCTACTCTACACATCCCCGTCATTAGCAAATAATTCCAGCAGTAAAAATTGCATCGAAACAGATTCCACGAGAGAATTACTACATTGTCTCGTAATACTGTGTCAAGTTACACCAATGTCTCGTAATACTGTTGTTAAACAAGTTTCAAAAGCTTTTACAATATATAACGCATTGTTAAAGGGCCATTAAACCCAGTTGGGCGAAATGTAAAATTTCTGTCACACAAAAACTTCATTTTATACAAGATTTCGAATCTATTCATCCTAATTTTATTATTACACTTTAACTTGCTATCAAATTTTAAGATGATAAATACCGTACTAAAATTAATAGTACATAATTTCAAAATAGTGTAAATAATTCTACCATACCATACAATATATATATGTATACTAATATATATATATCTCTGATATTATATAATTTATACGTATATAATACTATCAGTGACCGTATGTTAAGGGATAGCGATGGGTAGACATTGACCTAATATTTATTTTAAGAACAAATTAATATTAAGAAACAAAATAAAAATATAAAAAAATGACATAGATATAATAAGAAACGATAAGAAATTAATCTACAAAACAAAATCTTAATAGAATTATAAAGCCAAAATGAGAGCTATTATGCATTTGACCCCCTATCTACTGTTTAACGTTGATTACACATAGGGTAGCTGATAAAAAATATATCGTATATTGAACTTTCTATGTATTATTAGGTGGCGCAAGCCTCTCGCTCGCTCATCGTACTCTGCTTTAAATAGTTTTTTTTGAATTTTATCAACGTTTACAACTTTCATTTTAATTAATAATCATTATTAATAGTGGAATGAATATATTATATATATAGAGCATATATTATAATTATATAATATAGAAAGTAGATATTTAAGGTAATAAAATACCACAATATATACTCACAGGTTTACATACTGTACTATATAATGGATACATAGCTATGAGAATAGGTTCACACATATAATAACGTTAACACCCACATATAGTATACTCAGTAGCGGTAAAAGCCAACCAATACCTGTTATAATCCTAATGTATCAATCATTACACACAAAGCTCACGGACACAATTTTAAACAGAAGTTATCACAATAAAAATATAGATATATCACATTTTAAACATATGACAAATACGAAAACCCTAGATATACGCCAACGCTGTATATACAATATACCTATAAATACTACTCTAGATAAAACAGACCTGCACATACCATAAACTGATATAGGAATATTATTATAATATAAAATAAATAATAATCATTACTTTTCTTTATATTATAAACAAAAAAAACCTCCCTATAGAATCATAGCTACTAAAAAAGCCTATATATAATCAATTATCATTGCCTACATGTGAAATTCTAGCTACGCAAATCAGAGAAATAGAATATAAATATAAAATATTTGTATACTATAACTCAATACTACGCAAATATGCACATGATATAGGAACAAATAAATTGTGTGAACATATGTATATGTAATAGTATATAAATAACACTACTACCCCCCATAAACTATCTACCTGAATATAAAAATAGAGTACTACTTCTAAAATTAAATAATCCTACCTACCCTTCACCCGATCTACTATATACATACGAATAGGTACCTATCGTACCTTAGCTGAAATACAACGAATAGAGATATGCTACACACTATACACCTACCTAGTAATATAATATAATTATAGTAATATATACACCCATCCCTACTAATACCACTAGCTGTTAATTAAATCTCATACCTACCTATGCTATCATCACCATATAATTATACTAACGATACTTACGTAATAATATAACATATAGGTACTAGATACTATAAGTACTAATATACTACTATACTTACTGATATACATTTTCTAAAAGTGTAATACTAGTAACTATCATTATATATTAACATATAATATAGTCATAGTATACCTATATATACAGTGGCGCTGTGGTTCTGCTGCAAGTGGGTGCTAGCTTTCATTATATATATACCTTCTAGCTAAGTATATACTACCTACCCCCATATACTAGACTACACTCACAAATATAGTAATAACACTATAACTTATATTACAATAATATATACATATATATAATATTAAACACGTTATTATATTTGTATATATAATATACTATATACCCTGGTATATATTTAATCTATTTCTAGTATATTAATAAAATAATATAATTATTAGTATAGATATATTATAAAAATATAATAATATGTTTATACTACTATAAATGTACTAAATCATCTACGCATACCTGCAAAGCATCACAAACCCCCTGGGGTATAATATAAAATATAATCGCATTATATACGTCATATTATCTAGCGTAACAACGATATAAGCCCTATATATACTCCCTATATAAAAATATGTATACTATCAATATATTAACGTACTATGAGTATATAATCACTAGTAACATAACACCAATATAACTACACTATATCTACTATATACACCTTATAAGCTCAATCTAATGTATGTACCTAACATAACTAATATAATATTATAACAAATATAATTAATACATAAATATCGTAAAAATTTCGTTGAAAATAAGGAGTTTAAATTCGGAAGAAGAATTGACAACGACCGCTAAATTATTTGAATTCAAAAAGGAAGAACAATAATCAGACAGGACTTCAATTTCGCTTACAGGTTCCACATTAACTTCTCAATTAAGCTACACAGGATACACATATCGCATACGATGACTATAAGTAAAACATATACACGATTTTAAGCATTTATTTCTCGGAACAAAGAGTTTTGAAGTTGTCGTATTATTTGAATGAATATAACGTTCTGTAAAAACATTCAAATACAGTACCATATATTACAACTATTTACTAGACTAGGGAAAAGAATACAGTGGGTATATTATAATACCCTCGCAAGTATATATACGTTACCATCCTATCACCATCCTGTTCTAACTATTTTAGTAACAGCGTAATACTCACAGATACTCCAACTACTATACCTCAAACTACCCAATATTTACATAATAAAATTAACTCTTAAATTGTTACGTATTACTACCAATCTATACTACTACCACTATATATAGACCTTATTATAGATAACTATATAATACATTACAACTACCTTCTATGTATATATTAGTTGATACTACCTACATTACCTAACTTAAACTTCTAGCTTCTTAAGATCATAACTATAAAACCTATACTCAAATAGTATAAGTATAATATATTCGACAGTTCAACGGCCAGATAAATTCAAGAGAGCCAGTAGGCAGTAGATGTACATAATAGAGTTGACAAACAAAAATCTCAATGCTATGTCTCTTCTAGATGAGCCTCACGGACGAGCCGCCACTGATATCATACATGTAATCAGTATACACCAATAACTCTATTGTTTTACCTATTACCTATACTCTCATTAGACATAACCCGTCATATAATATACTACTTCTATATTCATTACACTTATTTAAAGGGGATTTTGTGGATAATAATATAAGGACTACGTATAAATAACTATTTTTCTAGTATAAATTATATCTATACTATATCTTAATATATCTAGGCTGACTCACATACTACAAATATTTATATATAATTAAATATCTAATAACAATATTATAATATAATTTAAAAATGCTACGCTACTAACTCATCTATAATATTTCTTTAAATACTATACAATCTAATAATACTAATACTGTACCTCTACCTGGGAAGAGATTATTTACCCTACATATATATATATTAAACAACATAAATATCCCCATAATTATCAGATCTAACAAGTATAGCTAATAACTATATAACAACTTATGTATGCACCTAATATATTATATAATATCCATGCCATCAATAAAAAATATGGGGAAGACACTAAATAATTAAATATTAAACATATAAACCCCTACCCAACACCCCATATAATACCTACAAATATACCAACTATATATAAACAGTATAAAACCGAAATACTGATACTACAGCTATACTAACATATATATATACTATCTAATTGTATACCTGACCCAATAAACTATCATATACCCGCCTATACATATAACTTATATAAATCACCTATACCTACTTACTACTACACCTATATAACATACTAAGAACGGTCTCCTTCTCACTACCCTAATACCTAATAAACAACATATACCCCCCTCACAAATATAACATAAAGTGACACATTTATAACCCTAACCTATATATGTATAGTTGTATATATACTAACTAACAAACGCGCCAACACGCACCATAGATATACTGTATAATTAACTCTACACCACCCTCCCTGAGCATATATATGAGAGCTAATTCGCTAAATAAAAAGAAGTCAACTCATCTTTTCTCTATGTGTATATATGCAAATCTACTTCTCCATACCTTCATAACTTACGATCGAGTTGATCCGTGGCCATAGTCATATACTATCTACCTCTACATATCTTATGACTGCTGATTATAGCATGCGCTCTAAGGCCCAATAAATATTAGACACTCTATATAAGAAGCTCCGCCGCGCTGCTCGAGACTCGATGGTTGCCATGCCATGTTCTAGGAGAATAATCATATATTACTTGATACACGTATTCTCAGCCAAAGTAAGAGTGAAGAACAACTCCTAGGTTGCAACCAAGTAAATAGTCATAATTTAAGTAGCTATGGAAATGTATATTTTGGAAAGTAGAAGATAATAATTATATATGAGTAGATTCACTAACTAAATAACATTAATAATGTAAAATAATTTATAATAAGAGTCATAATCATACGTTATTAAAAATTGAGGAAATTATCTATCTATTTACATTGAGTTGCATTGAAATTATGTATTTTGTGACTTATTTCTCTTATATTATAATGAGTTTCCATTTATTCATAATGACACATTTTTGGCTTCCAAATAATATTATCTCTTGCTTATCATCTCTTCCTTCATCACTCTCCCTCTTTTTCCTCATCTCTATTATATATATATATATACACTCATATATATATATATATATTATAATATAATCTTAGATATATATATATATTAATATATATATATAATTATTATATATATATATATTATATATAGTATAATATATATATTATTATTAATATTATATATATATATATTTATATATATTATATATATATATATATATATATATATATTATTATATATTAATAATATATTATAAGTATATATGAGCGAGAGTACACGTAATATACTCGAAGCGATAATGATCTTACTCTCCTTTCTTAAATTCTTAAATCTTTCTCTTTTGCTATTAATATTTTCTATGACATATTTTGA
Organism: Trachelipus rathkii; assembly: GCA_015478945.1. Lineage (NCBI taxonomy): Eukaryota > Metazoa > Arthropoda > Malacostraca > Isopoda > Trachelipodidae > Trachelipus > Trachelipus rathkii. The sequence continues at coordinate 37,459 of JABUQX010047442.1, read as the reverse complement.
ACCATTTTCAATTACTCTCCAGGCAACATATTACTAACCCCCATTATAATAATCTATAATCAATAATCAATAATAATTACACATGATATTAAAGTATTACTACATACCCCTCTTTCTAGATAAACGAACCTTACCTAGACTTTATCACCTACTACTTTCATAATATTTATATCCCCTGTGTATGTGGGTAAATGAAAGAATGCCCACATTTAATACGTTATGATCCTGTAAGTGTCGTATATCAGATAAGTATACGAGACATATAGGGACTGGTGTAGTTGGTAAGTTGGCTGTATCCTAACTACCATATCCTTATCTCTTAGCTAGGAATGTGATTGCATGCTCGTAGAAGATATTAATGGCCGTGATCTGCCGTAATCATGCCTTATTCTATTATATCGGTCGAAATTTGTATATATAGTATCATGAATCTTATGGTACATGGAATGGTCAGAGGAATAAATAATGTTAGTAGATTATATAATATGAGAAAGAGATATGAGGAAGATCTGAATGATCAGTTAATTGAAAATATAATAGAAAATATGTCATGCTTCCTTTGTTGATATCTGTATAGTATATCATTCAAAGATCGTATAATATCGGCACAAAATATCCAAGGTTGAAATTTATTAGAGTAGTGTTGCCAATTGTTGGAGGAGAGTTTTATGACGTTTTCGAGAGGAGGCTCTGTCTTGTGAGAAATAAGATTCCTCAAAAAATAGACTGAAGTGTAAGGATATATGACTTGTCGTGTTACACATGTATTATCGAGTGACAGACACCGCCAGATGATTATTTGGTAATAAGTCTCTTGCTACAGGAACATTTTCTCCCGAAATTCCTCCCAGATCAATGAATTCTCAATGAGAAATAATAATCGTTATATATTATCATGAATATAAATGCAAATTTTGATAGTGTGTGATAAGTTAGAGTCCCGTGATATAAGTGTCTATTGGTTAATTTAAGGTTTTGAAAAGGTCAAGCTGATGTGTGTAGTATTGACGTATAAAATTAGGTCTCTTTAAAAATACTGAGATACGTAGTTAATATTGTATATTTATGCATACATTATTATATTTTTTGTTTTGCTTTTATTTGTGTTAAATAAATCATGAGAGATCTCCTGATGCTCTTGGTGCTACTCGTGCGTGTTAAAAGCTGAGCGGCAAGCTTCAGATTGATTACAGTGTTGAGGCTGGACCTGTAATTGGTTTGGATATAAGTAGTCGATCAAAAAAGCTGAATGAAGTATATACATAGCCGGTTTTGGCTATATAATTTAATATATCCATATATAGCTGACCGTGGCGGGAGGAAAATTGATGAATGCGTAAAGAAATATAGGTCTGATGTATGGTGCGTAAAGAGAGAGGTATTGCTGTATACGGATAAAAATATACTTCTTTATATAATAACATCTAAAGAGATATATCCTATAGATAAGTATATACTTAGATAGTTTAGCTGTAGTTAGGTATAGTAAGTATGTATCGGAATAGTATGAAAAAGTATTATATATGATTAGTAATATTATTTGTTATGATTGTGAATTAAGTATAAGTTAATATATAATTAATAGTATATAGAAATGTATATATAGTATATATAATATATATAATATATGTGTATTGTCGCTATAGTTAAATCAGTGATAGGGGTTTAGGAATGCGGATTATTTACTAGTAGTTAACTATATAATTCATTATTATATTTTAGTATATTCTATTATATAATATTACGAGTTAGGTAGGTACTATGAGGCTGTGAATGATAATGGTACTAGAAGTAATAATAAGTGATCGGATAAGGAAGTAATAAGTAAAATAATTAATATATATATGTAAGTAGTAAAGTTATTAAATAATAGTGACAGGCAAATAAGGATATATTATGTATATGCTAAGAGCAGCTCCGCTCAGATATAAATCAGGATATAGTTATATATATATATATATATATTATATTATAATAGATAATATTAAGTGAAACGATATATGATATATATACTTAGATATATCTATGTGAATATACCCAAATTACTATGGGGGTCATAAATGAACGGAATAATAGTACATTTGATTAATGAGTAGTTTAGACTCAAAAATGGAAATAGCTGTGGTGAATTAAGTAATATTGCTAATATAGTATAGGTAATAATAAGGTTAAAGATAATGTTAAACAGCGCATAATTGATGTATTATGGTAATAAAGAGCGTGATGAAAGCGGTTAAGGTAAAAAAGAAGCGGTGGCTATATTTAGATAATTAGTACCTAAAAGTAACAATGATTTGAAAGTTTCACAAAAGTAAATAGATGTCATTTAAATTTATATAAAGGAGGAAAATAAAGTAATAATAATACTATATATAATATGTATATAATGCAAATATATCGTCTAGTGTGATGCTATTATAGACTAAGACGCGAATTGATATCTATCTATAAATGAAAAACGCTTCTATGAGTAATTTCTCTTTATGTACAAGTAAGAAATTTAATAGTAATATTCTAAGAGACATACATATCCAGCAGGATGATACTTAGAGTAATAGGTACAGATCTACATGTCTAATGACAGGAAGGAAGTACTTTAGACAGCCGTTAAAAAAGTAAAAATATTAAAAGTATAAATAAGACGCACATCAAATACGAGAAATATATCTTAGTGACTAATTTCTCTATTAGAAAATAAATGAGCGACCACCAATTCTTATAAGGAAGATTCTTGTTAACATTTACTGAATAGCACCTTTACTGTAATATTCTTGGTTACAATGAGGAATAGTTGAGTTGTTGAAGAAATAACAGAATACGAACTTCGTGAATAATATAAGTTTATGTACAAATAATTAAGAGTCTTTATTAACTAAACAGTTATATATTAAAAAGTTATTTCAATTGATTGCTCAATAACTTTGAAAAACTATATAAATATTTTTTTATATTATATATGGTGTTATTATATTTAGTAGTCATATTATATAGGTATTTGGGGTATGTAACGTGTTTGTTTGTTGCATTATAAAATTTTAATTGGTTTGAAATATTGAGAAGAATAGATAAAATTATTAATTTATGTATTCATATGTTTCATTCATAGACGTATTTAAGAATAAGCTCGAGTGAAGACAATTAAGATTTGCTAAGGTCTTACCGGACTGATACAAAAGTTAGAGTTATATTTTATTCTGCGATCGTAAGCCACTCTCACTAGCATGTATTCATAGAATTATGAGGGACATCACTTCGCACAAAATGAATATATTTAGGGAGCAATCTGGCGCATTTATATTATATCATGAACACTGGATTGTATTTTTAAAAATATTTCTCCAGAGAGGAAAAAACCTTTATTGAGAAATTGCTTTAATTTCTTTTATTGTTCCTCCGATCTATTTGAGATATTTATGATAGATAGAATTGGGCTGGTTATAAAACTTCTATATTATATATACCTAATTATTTAATCTCTGATCACGTCAGGCCCAACTTGATAATATAAATTGTTTTCGAAAAATATTTTCTAGTTGTGTGGATAATTAAGTTGAGTAGAATGGCAAAACAACTAATTTATTTGACGAATTAAAAAATAAAAAATGTTTTTGTGTGCCCATTAACTGACTCAAATTCACCCTCCAATCATCAGATATTTGGAATTGAGCGCGATGCCTTTCAAAATGAAAAAAAAGAAAAGAAACATGGAATCGTCGGTACAAGAGTGAATGAATGATGTTTGACGGATAGTAAGTTATTAATGAAAAATATAGAAAAAGACTTGTGGATAGGGCAAAACTCTGAGGAACACCACCAATACAGGTAGATTTAAAGGATGACACGTGGTTGTCTACAACAACAGCTATAGAATTGCTGGAAAGAAAATCTAAGAGAAAGTTTGATGCCAAAAGATGGAAGTTAAAAATAAAAGCTTTGACCAGACTGAACTAAAGCTTTTGATATGTTCGGTGGTACAGCAAAATATTCACCGAAGTACCAAGGATCATAGACATTGTGAAACCTCATGGTAGGTATTGCTTAAGACTAAAATATAGATTAGTAACTATTAACAATAGAAATCTAAAAAGTTATTTATATTATTTAATTTACTCTCAATTGTGATAATAAATTTGGAATATAGCATTTGTTGTTTTAAATCAGCCAAAATAGCATAATGAAGAGGTGAGGGTTGTACGCGTGGACAAGCATGAGGAAAAATCTCTAGGATTGTTCAATCTTTCATTAAAAGGCTTAATAGCATCGACAGAGTCATATGTAATATAGTATTACTATATAGTCAGTAGTATTTAGTATGAGATTATATATTAATATTTAATGATCCAGAACATGATATAGGTATAGTAGTAGTATATTAATATATGACTATCCTATGATGTATTCAATTATATGATATATATATATAATATATATTAGGATTATTTGTAGCCGAATATTTCTCAGGTTAATATTCGGTATTTCCGGCCATAATTTCTGAGCCAAAATTACCGAATATTTTCGGTAATTCTCGAGTCATCCTGTTGGCCGAACGTATTTTGCCGTAATATATAGTAATACCTATTAAGTATAGTATATATAGTACTATAGCCTATACCTATTTGATATATATGTTAATAGTAATATATAATAATATAGTGACTGGTCATAGATTATGTGATATATAGAATATATATAGTAGGGATTCTACTATGGTATAGTAATTAAAATATTATATATATATATTAGAAATTGAGTTATGAAGATATTTTTTGTTCATATTTTTTTATGAGTAGAGAGAGTCTGATGTATTGATTGGATTGACCCCCCGACCTGCCCGACCGCCCCGCCCGCCGTCCCGACCCGAGACGCCAGAGACCCCCCGCCGCCCCGACACGAGACGCCACCGACGACGACACCGACGCGCGCGGAGGCACCGACGAGCCGCACCCCGCGACGTGCGACCGAGGACGACGACCCGACCCCCGCGCACGCGGCGCTCGAGCCCCCCTCGGACAGAGAGAGAGGGGGACAGAAGGGAGTACAGGGAGAAGAGGGAGGAGAGAGAGAGAGGAAGAGAGAGAAGAGAGAGAGAAAGATAGAGAAGAGAGGAGAGGAGGAGAGAAGAGAGAAGAGGAGGGAGAAGAGAGAGAGAGGAGAGAGAGAGAGGGGAGGAGAGGAGCGGGAAAAAAGGGGACCGGCCCCCCGCCACAGTAGACGGAGGAAGGAGAGAAAGAGGGAAGGGGAGAAGTAGAGAGGAGAAAGAGGAGAGAAGGGAGAAAGAAGAGAGAAGAGAGAGGAGGAGGAGGAGAGAAGAGGAGAGAGGAGATGAGGAGAGAGGTGCCGGGCGAGACAGAAGAGAAAAGAGAGAGGAGATGAGAGAGAGAGAGAACGAGAGGAGAGAGAGGAGAGCGCGAGAAGAACAAGGGAGGGAGGCTGGAGCAAGAGAGGAGAGGTGGGGGAGGAAGAGAAATGAGGAAGGAGAGCAGAGAGAGGAGGAGAAGGTGGGTGTATTAGAGACATTTTTTATGGGGGGGAGAATTTATTGAATGTCATTAAGTGATTTTGAATGACGTTTTTAATGAAATTTCAATTATTTGTTTATAACGCAAAATATTTGATGTTTTTTGAAAACTAAATTTGTTTTAATAAAAAAATTTTAACTGCTAAAAGTACGCGTGTTATCGTTAAATTTTCACATTTACAAATTTAGAACTTCTTAAAAGTATGATGTTTCCTAAATTTCAAAATTGAAATGTATTTGGAATTCTGAATAATTAAGTTTTTAACGGTATGTGTCAAGCATTTGAAAACATAAGTGGGTAGGGGTTCATGGAAATGCAAATTTCAAAAAGCAGAAAAAAAAGGGAGCTTAGTTAAATTGGTTTTTGGTGATTTCAAATTGACGGTTATTTATATTGAAATTTCAAGTATTGTTTTTATATACGCGCTGAGAAAATGAGTGTAGATCATAGGTTTGAGTAGAAAACCTGTTTAGAGAATAGAGAAAAGATTGTGAACGTCAGGAAAAGTTTTCGAAAGAACTGAGATACAAAGAAATTTGAAGAAGAGCTCCGTGATGAAAGAGAGAGAGAGAGAAGAGGGTAAGCAGAGTATGTATCGCTAGAGATTTACGAACAGTTGTGGAAATTATGTTGAGATAAGATAGCTTAAAAATTAATTAGTGTATGGAGTAGCGGGAGAGAAGTAGAGATTGAGGAGCATTTGAAAAGATAATGTGTTTCAATGAGTGATCATAAACTCATGACATTATGATCGGGAAAGAAGACATATGAAGAGTGAGAGAGAGGCCGAGAGAAAGGAGAGACTTAGAACAGGTCTATACAGTATAATGGTGGGAATTTTAGAGGTGTCTTATATCATGGGAAAGTTTTTTTGATGAATTTCAATATATATAGTAGAATTTTGGGATATAACCAAATTAATTTCATTTGTGAGTAGAAGCAAGATAATCCTGTATTATCTATCAAAAATTTAAAACATTCAATAAGATAAAGAGAGTTAGCAGCTTTATTCGAGTGATTAAGATTGATGGCCACAGATTATCAAATTTAGAAGCTCTATTGAAAGAGGACGGCATGAACGATAGGTTTCTCTCTGAGTGAAAGAAAATGCAAGTTTGTCGACATGAATACTCATTGAGATTGATGAGACATCTTATTTATATGGTACCATTGTCCATTTATATACTTGAGAATTGATTTTACATACAGAGATAAATATATTGACAGTGTCCAATTATTTGAAAGATCGTGAAGATGAGTGGTATCCCATAAATGAATTTCCGTGAGAATGTATCAGAGATGTAACCATAGGAGAAGAATGAAGAGATGCGACAGACAAATTCTAATGTTAGTTGGTATGTCTTAGGGATGTATCTTGAAGAGAAAATGAGAGAAGCGAGGTCTCCTTTGTCTATAAGTGAGACAACTTTCTCGAATTATTAGTGTTTCGTGTTTTATAGCTTTCTACTACGGATTGGATTAATGTGGATTTATCTATATACGTAGTTGTGGTCTATAACTGTGTTATTACAGAGAGATCCTTATTTTAATATATTTCGACTATTCTACGAATTCACTTCTAAAATTAATTATACATATTAAATATTTATCTTTATCTTTATCTATTCTCATTTTTAAATTATATCACCATTATTCCATATAATTTAGAACTTCTTTAATGATCAAATAGCAGATATATCCCTCATTTTATTACCCGAACTCTATATTTTCTCTCATAAAATAGCTCTTCAACACTTTGTCAGGACAAGCTATAGCTCTCATAAGAGTCAATTTATCTTAAAAAAAATCATTAGTTTATTAATATAATAAGATGTATTCACTAAAGTGACGATCTTGAGAAGTCATACTAAATAATAATACTGAGTGTGTGCACTTGAATAATGACTAATTTCAATTAAAAAAGTAAGTGATAATAATTAAATAGATGATAAGTGTATTAATAGTATTTATAGGCTCGTGCTTTTATATAATTATTTTTTATTTTGGCTTGAAGAGAGACTTTCTCCGAAAACGTTCGCCAACTTTTCTTATTATGGGTTATTTTTATTAGCTGTAATATATTTAATTAACCAATTATATTATTATTCGAGAGTTTAGTTGTGAAGAAACTGTTATTTAATTACAATAAAATATTATTTTAAACTTCTCAGTAATTAAATTTATGATTATTTTCACTTATATAAATTCTTCTCATAATACGCCTTTATTTAATCAGAAAATTATGATAACTCTTTAAATAAACTCTCTCGAATTATTTATCCTCCTCATAATTGGTTATTAAACATTATAATAATAGAGTTTATATATTTTTGGGTATTATATTGTTCATGTAAATTTGAGATGTTTATTATCTTAGAGAGTTGATTGACAGGAGAGAGAGAGACATTCTGAGGAGAGAAGAATAAGTATAGATGTTTCATTCGGAAAGATGTAAATGGTGAACTAAATTCTTCATGATTATGAACTTTAAAGCAGAGTGTAGCGAATGCGACACTATATGCATGCAGCCATATGAATTTGAGTACTCGATCGAGACTCGCATATTCGTGTGATAGGATAGCGTGAGTAGTGAATATTTATATCAGTGGCTCTGTTTCTGTAAACCTGCATAAAGATTAGAAATATCCACTTCTCTCCTCTCATTATTTTATTTATACCAAAGAAATTAAAATTCTATTTTCTTTATATAGACTACATTAAGTTACATAATCTATGATATAAATAAGATCAAAAAATTTAAGCTCTTAAAATCGCGATGGTAAATAATATATATATTAACGCTTCTTTTTGTAATTATATGAGTAAAATATCTTCTCTGCTCTTCATAAAAATATTAAAGACTTACTAAGTTTATCATTGATTGAGATAAATATTTCATTGAACTACTATAAATACGATTTTTACATAAAAATTCAATATAACTTTTTCTTCTGATGGTAAATAAGATCCAAATATTAACAGTTAATACATTGCATACACTGTTTCTCTAAACGGTCATATTGTAACTAATTACCTTTATAGAAACTCGAATGTCTTTATTATATAACATTAGTAATCAGTCAATGAGTAAAATCATAGAATCGAAAGAGATCATATTAATTGTTAATAATAATAATATATTTTAATTTTCTGAGTGTTCTGTATTAATTATTTTTATTATGGTAAACTATTTCAATCTACTTCTCAATGCAATAGATTTTTTAACCTGCAGTACTAAAGCTAAATCTTGGTATTGATGGGTGGGAAAGTGGATAATTTAGGTTCTGGTATGAGTAATTTTCTACAATCCTGTTTTCAAACTTTACATATTAAAAAATATGTGTATATAGTCTCTTCATAAATATATTTAACGCTTATTGTATTATCTACTCACAGACATATTCTATCAATGTCTCATAAATAGCAGAAAGAATTCTGTATTCCTAGATATATCTAATCTCACTGAACAGCGATAATAATTCAGAATATTTTATACGTCCCTATAGTGTATATGTGCTACTCTGAGATAAAAGAAATATATACTCTCGGTGTAATTTCGTGTGAACATGCTAAATCTGTCTCTTGACTCTAGATATATAAATTCCTCCCAAAATCCCTCATCATACTATATATATATTCACAAATACAAATCTAACAACGCTGTGTAATTGATAGACTCGATGACATATAGAGATATTCGCGAGGCGCAAATATAATACAAGATATAAGCTGGTAGAAAGAAAGTCGTGATGATTTAATTCATTAATAATAATAATCTCCGCTAGATAGTGGTCTATATTATATATTATATGAATCTCTTAATTTTTATATATATGGTAAAATATTTTATACATATTATATATTTCATTATGTGATATGACTTTTCATCATACCGTATTTTAAGATTCCCATGTTAATTTTTTGTAGGTGTGTAGACCAATCCTCATATCATATTTATGTTATATATATATATAGAATGTATATGAATATACACTGTCATGACTATACCGCCAGGTCGCGATAGTTATGTCTGTTCTTATTCTATACGTATCAAATTATTTACGCTCCCTCCTCCGACAAATCTCGACAATTGTAAATAGCAGTTATGATCTCCTCTGTCGACAACCTACGTGATACTCATATGTTTTCCTCTCATAATATATAGGTCTTTTCTCAGAGTATAATAAGTTGTGTTAAGGTTAACATCATCTTACTTGTTGTATCTTAATAAACATTCTGACTCTCTTACACTCTCTCACGGAGTGAGGTTATATAGTATTTTCTGTTGTGAAAAAAAAGGATTGTAATGTGATTTGGACTAGAATAATGATCTATGAGATTTTTTCCTATCTTCAGCATAGACTGACAGAATATGTTTTTGGTAATTTCTTATATTATAAGATGTTAGGTTTTACTTCTCTGAGACATGAGCCTCGTCTCTTCTAAATGTATTGTCTAATTTACTGCCAATTCCCCAAGGAATAAGATATATGGACGTCAGTGAAAAGTAGTAAGCTTATATTAGACATCTTCCATGTTAACATATATGGTGAAGATAAATCTCGTCTCCACATATATCTATGATAGTGATTTTATCTACTCATAAAAATAAAATTGGAAACATTATAAAGAATCTGACTCATGGCTAATAGAAATAAGGTTTGATTCTTAGAGAAAAATTCTCTAACAAAACAATTCTCTCCTCGATTAAAAGTAATTAAAATAAAATCATTCCTCATGGTTTCTATAACAATAAGTGTGACGATTCTGCGATATAGTCCATTCTCGTGTTAATTACAATAAAATTGAAGTTTTTTGCGGAGAACTTGTGTCTTCAGACATTTTGTAAATTACCTTTGTTCATGATATTAGCAATAATCTCTCTAAGAAGCCGAGGCGTAAATAGATCTTTCATATAAATAAGTTTATAGGTGGTCGTTTAATATTTATGTGTTACGATATTATATTAATTGAAATATTCTATAAATGATTACATTAAATACCTATAATTGACAGCTTTTTTACATTTGTTTAAAATCTCATTGTTTTAATGAAATATTTGTGTGAGACTTCATTGAGATTTGCATAATATTAGACTGACTCTATTTTCTTATAAGATTTTTACCTTCTTGTTAACGTTTAAACTTTTGTGAATCTTTCATTAAAACACTGTTAAAACTGAAATTTTGAAATTCTCTGCCCGACGGCGCCCCGGTTTCCCCCCCCCACCCACTGGCACTCTCCCTTATCGCTCGCTGACTTTCCACACCCCACAACCTCGTCCCACACTTTGCGCGCCTCTCCTTGCATACTCCACATCCCCGCCGCCATTTGGAGATATCCCCCATGTGTGTTAAAAACACAAGATTTGTAAAATTCTTATGCACCTTGCCTTTGGCTCATAGGGTCTTATTCACATTATTGGGAAATAATATATATAATATTTATATAATATATATATATTATATAATATATATATATATATATATATATATAAATTATAATATAATATATATATATATATATATATAAATATATATATATATAATATATATATAATATATATATATTTTATTTAATATATATAGCTATATATATATATATATATATATATATATATATATATATATATATATATATATATGATAATATAATATATATTATATATATATATATATATATATATAATACTATATATTATTGGATATATGAAGGAGAGACAACAGACTTGAAATGATATGATACATGTCTGATAGATATATGTTAACATATATACAACTATGAATAAGAAGAAAATCATGGGAAAACAATGAATGTAATAGAAGGATTGGGTTTAGTTACGTAAAGAATACCTACGATGTAGTAAACTTTCTTTCGTAGACAAGCTACTGTGCATAGCGCTGGAATATCCTCTCATCAATCTCCACAATAGTCGCCATTTCATATTGATATCTCACTTTAATGCCCTGGTAACGTCCTCCTGAACTTTAGATCTTGATGGAACCGTTCACCCTGCTCATCACTAACCTCGCCTAGGTTATCCGGAAATTTGTTTAGGTGTTCATTTAAAGTGCAACTTTATACTCATTCTACATCCATGAGAATGAAACCGTCTAGCAGTTCCTGTACAAAGTTAGTGGTTCTCGGCTTTCCTGTCCTCCATAATAAATTCTGTGCTACATCTGAAAAAGCATTTCCACGCTCTTGCCTCTAACACAGTCATTGTTTGTAGCAAAGGCAGCATCACGTTAGAGTGTCCGTAATTTGTGGGCCATCAAATATTCCAGCTTTATGTGTTGACGACTTCGGCGCTTCAACCAAGCACAGCACACAGAATGAACCGGTAGGAGCCACTCCACCATGAGCAGCCAATAACCTCCATCGCATCCAGGCCTTCACCAAATGTCATTTCAAACCAATTGTGTGTGAGTGAATAATTTTCTACGAAGATATGATGCCTGTTTAATTAGGACGAAAGATTTTGGTATTGAGAGAAACATAAAAGGCGCTGTTCTTTTTTAGCTGTGCAAGTCACAAAGTGAATGATGATGTGAACGATTTGAATTGCGTCCCAAAATTTGTGGTTGATTATGCTAAAAGCCAATGCTGAGATTTCGAAAGAAAGGTGTACAAAATATTATAAGGAGGAAAAAAGGAAACAATAATATTTGTTAGAGAGGAATAAAAAAGGTGAGTGAACAGTTTGGAAGGGAGAATAAAACAGGAAACTTGCAAGGGATAGGAAATTCTTCTAGAAGAAAGAACGAAAGATAGATTAAGACTTAAAGGAAATCTTCATTAAATAATGAATAGGGATGTATTTTTGTGAATGATGAAATGGTTGTTAGGAGAGTTTGGAGGGAAAACACTTCGAAATCTGCATAAACATGGACAGTGATGAAGAGTATTAGTGAATTGTGTGAATTGATTGTGCCAAAAGAAATATATTTGGGAAGGAGGCATTATTGAGTAGAGTCAGAAAGCTGAAGAATGGTTAAGATCAGCAGGTATAGATGGAATACTGGTGAAATGATCATTAAGAATGGAGGCGAGATTGTGATTGATGGATATAGAAGTTGTGTAACAGCGTTTATGAATGGTATAATCCGAAGGCATTGGAGGAGAGCAGTATAGAACCCTTATATATAGGGACTATAGAGAAATTAGTTTGAGTGTTGAAGGAGATATATGCTCGGTAATTTGGTTTGAAGGAGTTGCGGTCGAGGACTGATGGTGAAGAACAAAGTTGATTTAGAAATATTAGAAGATCTGTAGATCAAGTTTCATATTGAAACAAACACGAGGAAGAAGAAAAAGAGTTGAGAAGTTAGGATGGTAGGGAGTTGCACACGCGTTATAGGAAATAATGAATTAAATAATTGAACTTATATTATTACACCCGTATAACAGGCGTATAGCAGGATTAATAGTGAAGCTTTGTGGCAGGTGGTGGTGATTATATGATGGAGGTTTGGCTTCTGAATAGAATTCGAAGTATAAATGTCAATAGTGAGCTATGTTAAGAATAAATGGAGTTGGAAATGAATGGTTTTCATATTAACTTTGCCGTGATCCACGGAGCTGTGATGCCTCAACGGCTGTTTAATTTGTATATGGATTGAGTGATGAAAGAATTAAAGGTAAAGTAGGAACGTGTTAGACTGATGGAGAATGAACGAAAATGGAGGGTTATGATTTGGTTTTGTGTAGCGAATCTGAAGAAAGTTTAAGAGGATTAGTAGAAGGGTTTGATAGTTTGTGTAAAAGGAAGGATTTTAAGTAAATGTAGATAGAGTAAGGTAATGGTAGTGGGTGAGGAGAGTCCACGTTGCAAAGATCATCTTGGATGGTGAGCAATTGGATCAAGTATTCATCGAGTGTTAAATATTTAGGTTATTCTATATTGGGTGAATGTAGTAGGAAAGTGTCTGATGGCAATTGAATGTAAAAGGAATAGTCGATGCAGTACGCTAGGGTTCTACAACCTTTTTTTTATTATATTTTTTTTTTTTAATAAAAACCCGCCAACTTAGGCTTAGTCAAAATATTCTATGTTATACCAAATCATCCATATACCTATCTAACCCTTTTCTTAAATGCTTGCCTAATGAAGTTGCACTCAATAAACCTGCTGTGGCAAAAACCATTCCAAAAATAAAAACTAATATTGCTGAAAGAATGCTTTCGATATGTCAAGATGGCCTGCTTTTTCTTAAATTTTCTTATTTGTGTCCCCTGGGTCTCACCGTCCATGGTCTACAATGAAGAATTATTGGCCTCTGTGTGATCAATAGATGTAAACATTTTGTAGACTACTATCATGTCCCATCTGAGAAATCGTCTTTCTACGGAAACCTATTTCTCTTTATATTTCTCTTTAACTTTTTATTATATTATTTTTTATATTATTATTTATATTTATTTATTGTTATTTATTTATTTTTTTTATGTTTATTAATTTATTTATTTTATTTATATTTTATTATTTATTTATTTTTATTTTTATTATATTTATATATTTTTATTTATTTATATTATTATCCTTACTATCATACCCTCACCCCGCCACCCCCCTACCGCTACCTATATATCTACCTATACCCTACCCTACTCACTCCACAACATAATTCCAAATTTTGAGTGGTTGAATCCTTAAACTCGCAATATTAGAAAATAAGATGTATGTATCGATTGAAATTTATCAAAAAATATATATATAGTTTTATTAATTGAAATTAGCTCTCAATTTTCAAAATAATGACTTATGATAAAACAAGTGAATTTTTAATTAATTTAGTATTGGTGTTCGTAACCAGTACCCTATCCAGTGCATTTTTAATGGTAATAAGAAACTTCAATAAGTATGTATTGTTGATGATATATACCAAATATTTCTATTAGTTGTGAAACTGTAAATAAACCTTGATTCTAGTTAGGAATATCTTCAAAATACAAAAATTTTCACCATCATTGACTTCTTAGGGTTAAAGTTCAAAATAAAATGCATGAATTTATCTACTTAAATATTTCAACTTTTAAATTTATTATAGTAGATAAATCTTATAATAAAATTGAGTTATATAAACGTGTAATTTTCAGCATTTTTGAAAATAATAAATAATGTGTTTCATTGGTAAAATTGCTCAAATTTATCTATAAATATAGCTATGAGACATAACACAAGGCTCTGAGATGGATTATTATAGTGACATCTTCTCTATTGGTCGAATCTCTCAGAGAATTGGCCGCGGTGTTCGAGACTGAATTTTAATCCTCAAAAGAAAGAATCTTCGATAGAGCTTATGTTTCTCTTATATAAACTTACCCTAAGCTTCGTCTCACTCAAGATCAGTTATGATGATATAGATGTTAATGTAGATATCGCGCTTCGCGCTGCTCTCCTGCTCTCCTTCGCGCTCTCTTGAAACATGCTCCACAGCTGTAACTGCGTTTGCTTCTCTCACTGGAACGTGATCACCGCTAGTCTGTATAGGCCCGAATAGGTTATCCAAGAGGACCTTTCCTTACGATGTTACGATTTTTTCCTAAATTTCAAACATTTGAAATTATTTTCACTGTCTATGGAGTCGTGATGTATTGACTCTATCACTCGCGCCGGTATCTTGAGCATTTGAAAAAATAATGTGTTCATATGTATAATAATGCTATATATAATAAATGATATTTAAATGAAGTAATTTAATTAATATGTTTTGAAGGTGTCTTAATAATATATTGACGTTATTTTTAATGATAATATTCAAATTATGTTTTATATATACCATAGATATAATTTTCTCAATAATTTGATTCAAACATAGTTTTATATTTATAATAAACTTTAATCATTTTAAGATATATATTATTTTTATTACTTAAAATTTTTTACAGCAGTAGTTTAGCTTAATAAAGTATCCTGAAAAAATTAAATAAATATACGATTTTTTCCCTAAATTTTCAATACATTTTTGATAATTTATTATTTTAGGTATAATTAAATAAGAATACTGTAGTTTTTAACGGTATTCATGACATTTTGAAAAGTATAATAATTTGTATTCAATATAAAATATGCATATTTTACAAAAAAGCCCAGAATAAAGATAAATTATATTATCTAATGTTTTTAAGGGGTAGTCTTTACATTTTACTTACTTGTAGTATCTTAAACTCAATATTAACTTTCCATATATTTATATATAATCCAAATATATCCATTAGTTTGGTAAATAATATATAACCTCTTTTCTTGCCAACGTACCTTATATATTCATTTAATTCTACCACTTGTGATCGCTAATTTCAAAACTATAGAATGCCTTCTTAACTCTTACTCTTCCACCATACTTACCCTATACTATCCTCTTGGAAGTTCCCATGTCCTCTTATTAATAGCTTCATCGTAGATTTACTACTTCCTAATTTATCGAAATCGTCAGATGTTTGGAGAATCCTGTATGTCTTGTAATTCATTCTCGCCAGGATTTTGAGATGTGTATGTTATATGCGTCAGTTCTTAGCATGGCATTACTTCCCGTGGGTTATAGAGGGAATAATGATGTGTTCGTATATGTGAAGAGCTATGGGCGCAATCTCTTCTCTCACATACGTTCAAACTGGCGTGCTCTACTAAAATAGTGATGTCTTTTAATACTAATAGATATATCATTGGGTGTCTTAAATTTGACGTTTTTTAATGAAATTTCAATATTTGTTTTATTATAACCTTCCATCTCAAGAGCTGTACAAACATGCTCAGCATGTCTGCGATGAGATACCCGTGTATAAATAAAGTTTTAGACTCTTCTATCATAGATTCCTACTCTCAGACTCTTATATCTTATACGACTCTCTTCATCAGACTTTACTACAATTTGATTCTCTCTTAAAATACATAAGTGTATCTTCTCCCGGAAACTCTTTTCCCTAAATAGGATTATTATGCGTCTCGATATCCCTTACTTTCAGATCTATATATCTCTCTAGATATTGCTTCTAGATACTTGATGCTCTTTTTACGCTATTTTTCAGGAGTTCTAGCATAAGGTAGATGAATGGGCTAATTCTCTCTATTGCATATATGCTAATTTCCACATGAAAAGTCTCCTATGGAGATCTATCATGCCTGAAGTTGTACACTTATAAGGGTAAGTTCTGAGGCGGTGGTTCTGGACGCAAATATATAGACTAGTTCTCCATAAGTGTGCTATATTGAAATTTTCGACAGTGAGTTTGTTTTTTAATACCTCATTGCACTGTTCCAGATCTCTAGAGCTCTGGCATAAAGACATCCCTTGTTCTCTTTGGTAGAATTACCATCCATACTATTTATGTTAAACATTCCTTTAACTGCTTGAGTCGGCGTTATTTTTCTCTCTACCTCTTTCACGCAATTCTAGCCAATACATTTAGGATATCTCTTTGCCATTTTCGGACTCTCGGATTTTGTGTGCAGCTCGATCTTCATCTTACATTCGAATATATACTTATTTGGAGTTTAAATTTTTGTTAAGAGTGTTCTCTCTTTGTGCTAATTTCAGGGCATTTTTTGGAAGATATGTAATCTAATGGCGGTGCTATACTCTATTAAAATATACCTGCCAATATTTTTCTCAAAAAGAAGTAAAACTGCGCTTGACAGCTTTGATATAACTTACTCCTAGAATCGTTGATTTAATCGAGCTTTGTACGGTTATATTCTTCTCAATTAGATGAATCTTCCAAACTCCATTTTCTTTTCAGACTTTACCCCATTCTACTCTATACTATTGTTTCTCTCTCTGAATACTGCTCATAGGTAGTTTAGACTCTAACATCGAATACATTTCAACGTCTCTTCACAGATTACTCGCCTATTCTCTTGTACGATCACATGGTACAAATAGTGTATATATATCTCTTCCAGGTAGGTGACGAAATTTTGCGTAAATATTTCCAGACAACCTTCGATAATATATTTCTATGCTCTTTAAAACTCTAACATTCTTGGTTATATCTTATACTACTCGCGTGGGCGGTGTCTATTTACAAGAATATCTTCTCTCCGCCACTATTTGAACAAATAATTGGTTGTCTTTTTCCTAATTTTCCGTTTACAGATTACGGCGCCTCATAACATTTTCTAACCTAAGGTGCAGGAAATACAATAAAGACGAGTTCAATTTTTATGTGTAACTTTAGACTATTATAAAGCGAGTACTATTTGTATGACGATTAATTCCTCTTGATAATAATTGCAAATTGTTCTAGACTATTAATGGGTTGGTCCTCTATAAGTAAACTAGCGCCGAAAGTTATCTTTTTCACGTTTGCTGAGGGTTAGTAGTATTATGAACTTGCTTTTCTGCACAGATAACAATAGCATTTAACCTATGATACTTCTAAATATATTAACTCGACGGTTTGTCTTCAATTATTTCTACACTATACCCATAATGTATGAGGAAGATCTTCGCTTAACATAGCATACCTGTATGTGGTGTTGTGCCTCATAACCGTCCTTTCAACCACATTCCATATTGGTAGATAAATGTATAGTTTGGTGAAATCTATTATAACATAAAGCGTTATTTGGACGGGTATCTTTCCAGTCAATATATTGTCGCAACAAAACTTATAATTTGTCATATTCTCTGAACATTTGACTCATAATCTCTTTCGCAAAAGCCTCAGATAATTGTGCGAGCGGACAACTATTCTCTTTATAATTGTTTCTAGGTGTCTTAATAAATGGTACCCTCGATTTTTTAATGACTGTCAGAATGATACATATTTCTGGGTGGTAGTTGTGATCGACACCATGCAAATTATTTTTCTATCACTTCATTGTCGTCGCCTTGCGACAAACACGTTATCTAAGTAAAAAAATGTTGCCCTATGAACAAAATTACTCTCTTTTATCATATTAAGATGTTTCACATTACAAAAATTTAGAAACTCTTAAATGCTACGATTTTTCCTAAATTTCCAACATTTGAATGTTATTTTGGTAAAGTTCCTATTAAAGATGAGAGCTTTCAACGGTATGTATTGCAGCATTTTTTGAAAACATATAATTGTTTTGTTGTTCAGATGGAAATTGCCCTCTTTCTAATATTTTCTTTCGACTAACATGTCTGTTACTGTGGGCTTATTGCAACTAGTCGCGCGATTACTTTCTGTTTTTTCCTAACGTTTATATATTGTGATAGTTCTCTCTTATAAGTTTACCCAGTCGTGTTTACTGCAGTCGACATTTTCAAGATTTGTTAATTCTACTGTGACCAAAATATGTCATTATTCGTTGTTGAGAAATGCCTTGTTCTAGAGGAAAAAATTGTTTAGAACTTTCGGTATGAGAGGTGTATCTGCTCCATTGTGTATAATTTTATTTCTTCTAGCCTCTCTACGGTACTACTGCTTAAAAGGCTCGGCGCCGTTTCGAATAAGTCTCAATACTCATTCATCACTAGAACACAGAGAATACATACAAATGGTTATATTTCTTTAATAAATTGAGTTTTTAAACGGTATTTCGCATTTGTGAATAAAAATATATGTTATTGTCATTGAAAATGCAAATTTCAAAAGCTGAATAATAAATGAATTTATTATTAGTTTTAGTATGAGTATCTTAAATTGACGTTTTATATAAGATAATTATTCATATAATATATATTTATATTTTAATACCAATATATTTTCTTTTATTGTTTTAATTTTGGTTTTAATTAAAAAATTTAACTTCTAAAATTTACCTTTTCTTAATATATTTGTCATTAAAAAAAAATTTAGAATTTTTAATAAATTATTTTCCTGCATATTTCTTACAAAATAATTTATCAACATTTTTCCGAAATTATTTTAAAAGCCAAATACGCTTAACTCGTGATATATATATTATTTTCAGCATTTCTGAAAAAAATAATGTGTTCTTGAAAAATGCCTCAATTTCAACCAAAGCATTAAATAAGAGTGAGTAATATTCTCCCCACTGCCTTTTTTACAGGTACCCACGAATGTCCGTGAAGTTGCTGACGTTTGTTAATGAAAATTTCAATATTTGTTCTTTTATACCAAATATATTGTGAAAAAAGATAGTTGTGAAAAACCTGTTTTAATAAAAAATATAGAAATTCTCATCAAATATTCTGCATTAATATTGGCCTCTAACATATTTTTGCACATTTACTCATATATATGTTAGAATAACATCTACATATAGTGTTTACGAATACTTAATTATTTCCTTATTATATTCAATTTACATTGGAAATTAGTTAGCGTTCCATCTTAAAATTGTACTCTTTACACTCTCTCTGTATTTTCCAGCATTTTTGAAAAATAATGTGTTTCATTTGAAATACAATTTAATCAAAAAAGCAGAATAAAGATTAATTATTATTAATTGTTTATAATCTGCTTAAATCTTTAATGATTTTTAATTATAAATTTTTAATATTGAGATATATATTAAATATTCATACTTGTTAGTAAATAATCTACATCTCTATACTACTATTTACTAGTTTACTTAATATTCTACTCCTCCTCCGTTGTTTTTTTTTTGTCTGTTATGATATAATTAAGGTTATTTCACAAGTAATGATAAATATTATATTAATATATATAAATAACAAATGATATTGATAAAAATATATCATTAGATAAAAACGTCAATTTAATAGAACTATCTACCAAGATATAGATTTAAATTATCTTGTTCTGCTTTTTTTGGAAATTGGGCATTCAATTGTAAATACAACTCAATGTTTACATATTAATTGCGGTAAAGCTTGCAAAAATATGTTACCCGCTGTAGTACAATCTAAAAACACACTTTCATTTTGTTTGAATTAGAAAAATTATCATTTATAAGTTTATAATATAGTTTTGAAATACGCTATTATTAACAAATGGTAAACAGTGTCACTGTTATTGGTTGATAACCTAACATTTTATATAACCAGATCTAAATTTAACTTTTTTAAGATAAGTGTGTTGTTGAAATATTTTCTTAGATTATCAAAAATTAGTACAGCCGTGTTACTCAACACTAAATATATGGCTAAAGAATGTTACCTGGATCTATTAATACTAGTAAATGGACAGTTATTTCTGATCCACTGTCAGGTATAAATATAAATAGCTATATTTTCTGGCGCCTAAAGGAGATTAAATAAATTCGTCTTTTCTCGCCATATGTTGAAAATTGCCTCGTATGAGCAAACACAGTCTCGATTTCTTTTCCTAGTAGATGCTCTTGAAATACCGTTAAAAAACTCAATTTTAAGAGTTAACCAAATAATTTCAAATGTTTGATAATTTAGGAAAAATCGTACTTTTTAAGATTTTAAATTGTTATGTGAAAATTTAAGAAAAAGCGGTAATTTTAGAAGTGTTAAATATTTTTTTTATTAAATAGCATGGTTGTTGTACATACGATAAATATTGGTTGTATAAAAACAAATTATTGGAAATTTCATTAAAAAACTGGCAATTTAAGACATCTAAAATGTGTGTGTCTGTATGAATTAGTGAATTCCACTTGTGTCTAGCTTTTGTGGAATAGTGTGCTTGTCATATGATAAGTGACTAGTGTTGATTTTTGTGTGCAAATGCTGAAAATACCGGGCTAAAATTCAATTTAAGAATTACCGCATTAGCTATTTCATAAGTTTGAAATGTATAGGAAATGTTGCGTACTGTTATAGAGTTCTAAATTTCGTAATGTGAAAATTTTAAGAAAAAATAAGTAATTTTTTTTAGGAAGGGTTAAAATTTTTCTTTAAAAAAGAGGGTTTTCACAACTAATGATGAAAGGTATTTTTTGGGTATTATAAAAGATGAAATTATTTTAAAATGTTCGATTTGACTAAGATGTGATAGCGGTCAAGTTTATAACAAAAGCGAAAAACAAATAAGACTGATCTCGACATCCAGTTATAAACTCTGTGATGATGCTGTGTGTGTGTGTGTAGTGTGCGTGCTGCTCGTTTTTTCAGTTCTCTTCTTTCTTGATTAATGCGCAATTTTCATATGTTACACAACTATTTATCTCTTATTGTTATATACATCAATGCTGAAACACCCGGTGTTTAAACTCTCCAATTTTCAACTTACCAAGTATAATGTGTACAAAAATAGCTATTAGAACTTGAAGGTTGAAAATATTCTTCGTTCTTTTTTAAGAGTTTTAAATTTATTGTTGTTGTTGTAAAAATATTTAATGTTAATTAAAGTGCTCTATAAAATTATATAGAAAGATATATTCCTTTTCCCTATCCTCAAAACTCAGGTGATTTTCAAATGCGTATGAACAGAATTTTGTGTTATATCTAAACAACAATATTGACATCTTTTCATTAAAACACGCACATTCTCAGACCATCCTCCTTCTCACCACATTTAACTTACCATTTCCTGCATTATTTCATTTTCCATGTTTCTTCTTTCTTGAAATTTCATTATTCCATATGATAACCACGAAAATCCTTTTGTAGCACGAACAATTTTGCAATTAAACTCAATTAATTATATTAAAAGATATAATATATACTTAAGTTAAATTTTAAATGTTGGATTTAGGAAAAATCATGTTATACATATTAAGAAAATTAAAAACTTTATAATGTATATAGTTTTAGAAGAATATAATAGTTCGTATTTTAGAAGTCTTATAAATTATATTTTCTTAATGAAACAGATTGTTTTACATAAAAAAACTTAAATGTAAGGGTTCCAAATTTGTGCACAACGTTCATTTACGGCCTAATATAACTAATATAGAGTTTGCTCCAAATCTCCTAATATTTATAAGATATCATTTAATAACAAATATTACAATACAAATTCTCATTCTCTGCTTTTTAGACATACATCGCATTATCACACAAAGCAACACACCACACCATTACATATTTTCCAAAATGCTGAAAATAAATTTACCCGTTAAATAACTCTATTTATAAGTGAATTAAACCCAAATTAATATTTTCGAAATGTTGAAATTTTAGAAAAAAAATTTAAGTAATATGTTAAGTTTTTTAAATAATTTATATAGTATGTTAATAAAATTTAAAATGATAAAAAAGCATAAATTTAGAAGTTAATTTTTATTATGTATAAACAGCGTTTTTCAAAACTTAATGATATATTTGTATATAATAAACATAAATTATTGAAATTTCATTATAAAAATCAGTCACTTTATGTACATCTAACTATTTAATAAATTTCCCAACTTATTTCAGCTTTTGTGAGATAATTGATTTCAATGAAACACTTACTATTTTTACAAATGCTGAAATTACCTTATTAATAAACCTAAATTTTAATAGATTTGCCAAATATAAGCAAGAGAATATAAAAATTTAGAAAAAGCGTACTTTTAGAAGTTATATAAATTTATGTAATGTATATATGTAAAATTATTAAATAATAACGTCCGCATTACTTCAGGTGCAATGGTATATTAATGATTCTCAATAACAGATTTTCACAAATGATGAAAATATTTGGTATTATATAATAAACATTAATTATTGAAATTACATTTATAAAAAAATCAGTCAATTAAGACACCTAAAATAATTATAATTAAAATTCTATCATGCTTTTTGGATGAATTATGCATATTTCATATGAAATCACATTATTTTTCGGCAGCGTGACTGAGAATTATAGTTCGTTAAATTAAATAGACTCAATGAGTAATTGAAGAAAATTATACCGAGAAATCGATTATACCAATGCAATTGTTAAAAATTTTTGGGAAAAATCAGACTATTATTAAGAGATCTAAATTTGTGTAAAGCTGATAATATTGAATGAAAATAGGCTAATTTATAGTAAGTTTATGTAATTTTTTATTCTACAAACAGGCGATTCTGTACACAACTAAACCATATACAAAAAGTTTCGCAGATGAAATTCGTTTGGTGAATATTTTCTCCTATTAAAAACAACTATGAAGAGTGCAAGTTTTGAATACACTCACTCTAAAAACTATTAATAATTCTTTTTCTATTTTCTGCTTTTTGAAATTTTGCATTACTGTGAGTCAACTCTATACATATTATACTTCTCTATTCAAATTGCAATTGTGTCAAATACTCTTAGATAAAACTCAATTATTAATTTGAAAATTACTCAAATAATTTACCATAAAGTTTGGTATATTATAGGGATCAGATCCTGTCGTTATTAAGAGTTTTCTAAATAAGGTCCGAAGTTGTGAGTGATACAATTTAAGGAAACACAGAGCTCTCCCGAAAATTTTAGAAAAATTCTTTTTTTTCTCTAAAACAAGGCTTATTTTACGACATAATGCACATATAACTGATATACAATATACACAATACTATTTACATGTACAGTTATTATAAGAAGTTCGTTCACATGTGGACACCCTAAAGCAACAATTAATTAAAGATCTCTTTTCTGCTTTTTTGGATAAAATGTAGAATTATTAAATTAACACAATTAATAATCAATTTTTCTCTACCACATGCTGGGACTGAAAATACCGCTATAACAAAACTCACTCGAATTACCAGGCGTGATTTTATTTCTTCTTGGTGTTGATAGCTGTTAAAATGTCTGGTATGAAGTGTGATATAAGGTAAGAGATTTACTCTATAATTGACAGTAATCGTGAAATAGTAATTCATTCTGCAGAAAAAGCGGTGAGCTGGAACAGTAATATATTGCTAATGAAGGTTTCAGAAAGATCTCTCTTTCAGATAAGTAACAGGGTGTGTTCCATCACTCCTGAATAGAAGAAGGTATTATTTTCTGATGAGTAAAACAAATGGACTTGATACATCGGATTTAAAAAAACGATCGCAATAATTTAGTGACACTAAAGATCATAATATATATACAATTAAATAGATATCTCTTTATCTACTCTGTTTGGTAAATTAAATAGCATTCTATCAAAATGAAAAAACAACAACATATTATTTCATTTAGAAATGCTTCAAAATATCCGTACACACTCTCAATTTTAAGATTTTACACAAACATTAAGTTTATAACAACTAAATGATATATGAAAATTTTTTGAAACAATACTTACTTTATAAGATTTTTCTTAAAATTTGTTAACAGGGAAAATTTTGAAGAAAAAGTGTACAAAATTTTGAAATAAGTATATAATATATAAGTTTTATTATTTATTTAATCGAGAGTATTTGGATTAACTTTCTACATATTCTACAATATGTGGTATTATTTATTATATAAAAACCAACATTTATCTTCCCTTCAACTTTCTACAAATATAAGTGTTCCTAATAAATGACACATCTCTAAAAAACAATTACAGTGAAATTCTTAACGTTTTCAGCTCTTTTAGAAATTTGTACTAAGCCTCTATAAGACATTAATTTTTTCAAATGACTTAAATACTTGCGATTCGCAATTTGAACAATAAACCCAAAGTTTTTATCGTTATATCTCTAGCTAAATTAATTTCATAAATGGGTTTGATAATGTATTAAAAAAGTAATTCTCCATTAAATAAATTATATTTTATCATAAATTTAGTTTATAATTTTGATATAATTAGTTTAAAAGTATTTATTTAATATGTTGATCTGGTTCTTTTGATGCAATTCCATTTGTTCTTCACAGTACGCATGAAATCTTTGGACAATATAAACAAAATTAATTTCTGTAGAATGTTATAAATATTTCCTTTTTTTCATATATCTAATAAAATATTAATATAAGTTGTGTTCAGATACTATAAATCTTATAATACTATTTGCTTTGTCAGCTTTTTTTGTAAATATTGAATTTTCAATGAAACTAACATTAACTATTTTAATTTATTCGATAAGTTGTCTTGGAATCTATAATACCCGTCTTGAAAAACATCAAATTACTCGATACATGACCAAAAATTTCAAATGTAAATTTTAGAAGTGAAAATTGATACTTCTTTTTATAGAGGTTAGCGGTGATTTATGTGGTAAAATTGACTGGTAAATAATATAATAGTAAATAATGAATTCTTGCACATATTATTTGTAGTCACTTTATGCAAATTTCCAAATTATTTTTCCTCATCTCCTTTTTCTTCTCTATAAACAGGTCCTACCATACATACCTTCATACCGTGCAT
Organism: Trachelipus rathkii; assembly: GCA_015478945.1. NCBI lineage: Eukaryota > Metazoa > Arthropoda > Malacostraca > Isopoda > Trachelipodidae > Trachelipus > Trachelipus rathkii. Next base: position 11,830 of record JABUQX010047442.1, on the reverse strand, counting down.
CATCAATATCTATCGTCAGGTTCATATTCACCACAGGGACCCTCCTCTCTCTCTCTCTCTCTCTCTCTCTCTCTCTCTCTCTCTCTCTCTCTCTCTTATATCGTAGTAAACAGATGTTATTAATCTGAGTACTGTGAATATTATGAAAACTCACTCGTAATTTAATATTCACAATGAAATTAGTAAATATTAAACTACAACCTACATTTTCTATTACATATATTATGGAAAATCCTTACGGAGAACATAATACGAATGAGAATAGAGACACTATAGAAAGTAGTATTATTGCAAATATACATAATATGAGAAGAAATACCGAGTTAAAAAGCCTGAGATAGTTAGTAAGGAAATATTATCACAGATAGATAAGTTTAAATATATATGACGAAAAGAAAATATTGAGAAGAATATTTTATATAGAGTAAAGAATACGATATTATATCAGAGGAGTTGGCACTCTCACTAATTCAGCAGAACACATTGAATGATTTACTCACGACACTGATTAGAACATTCTACAAGCACAAAGCTAATTTTAGAAGTAAATATTTGTGCAAATGTAGAAAAGAATTGTGACAAGCAACGTAATGAATTAATACTATGATTGGTATAATAACAAGATCAACTATATTAACTGAAAAAGTCGTTAACACATTAATATAAACGTACTAAGATTTAAAGACACCTAAAACATTTTATAATGTCTCTACATGTTTCTGCCTCGCTCGCTTTTTTATGCATTTGCATCTCTCAAAATAGAGAAAACATCCACTTGATTTCATTTTGTTGTTATATGCGAAAGATAAATTTTGGCCGCGATTTAGGGATAAATATAAAGACCCCTCTGAAGATCTCAGTATATCTTCTCGCAATTCTTAGTTAGAGGATATACTCATATAGATAATTTCATAATTGCTATCAAAAACGCTACACAACAAGACACAAATATTCGATACTTTTTAGAGTGTTCTAAATTTGTAGGTTGAAAATAAATTTAAAATAAAGCGTATTTTAGAAGTTATATATTTTTTATATTAAATCAGTTATTTTATCTATAAAAACTAATTGATAAATATAAATTTTTTATATATTAAAAACAAATATTGGAAATTACTATTAAATAACGTCAATTTAAGACATCTAAAACTTAATTAATAAATTCACTTTTAGCTTTTTTGAAAATTGCATTTCAATGAAAACACATTATTTTTCATAAATGCTGAAAATATCGTTAAAAACTCCAATTTTAAGATATTTACCAAATTAAAATTTTATCTAAATATTGATTGAATTTTAGGTAAAAAATCTGATATACTTTTTTAAAGAGTTTATACTAAATTACGTTAATGTGATGAATAATTTAGAGAAAAAGGCCCGTATTTTTAGAATAAGTAAGTTAAAATTTTTTTATTAAATAAACTAGAAATTCACAATACTTTATAAATAAAATATTTGAGATATTATATATAAATACTATAATATGAATTTCATTTGAGATGATAATTCTAAAGACACCTAAAACATATTTAATAATTAATATTCTCTTATCTCTATCTTTTTAAATGTGCATTTCAATGAAACATATTATGTTTTCAAATGCTGAAAAAAATAAACATCAATAATAAATACTCAATTTTATTCAATTATCACTCACCTGGGCTTTTACAAATTAGGAAAATCTACTACCGTACTTTTAATAGATGTTATCATTAAAATTTGTAATGTGTAAAATTTAAGAAAAAGCGGTAATTTTAGAAGTTTTAATTATTTTATTTATATATTAAACAGGTTTTCACAATAATGAAATATTTGGTATATTATAAAACAGAATATATTTTAAAATTTTCATGTATATAAAAGCACATTTAGAGAAACCTAAAACTTTTATAAATTAAATATTCGCTTTTATCTGCTTATTGAAATTGTCATTTTCATATGTAGTAATATAATATCTTACAATATTATTTTTTCTCATAAATGCTGGAAAATTCCTCTACGTAAAAAACTTTCAATTTTTAAGAATTACCTCATAAAATTAATTTTAAAATTTGATTATAAGAAAATTGTTGCATGGAAAAATCGTTTATACCTTATGTTATGAGTGCACTGATTATAAATTTTAAAAAACTGATTTATGTTTAGAATATTTAAAGAAAAAGGCGTATTTAATATAATTGTTATTTAAAAAATATTACATTTCAAAAATATGAGTCTAATATTCTTAATAAAACATTCTCGTGCTGACAATGTATATTCCACATAAGCTAAGAATATGATTCTGGTATATATGTATAATGCAAAAAAATTTAATTACACAATCTTTTTCAAACAACCTAGATATAGACGTCAATAGCGTTTAAGGCACGGTAACTCATTATAAAAAATCATATAAGACATATTCTTTGTTATCATGGCGTTTTTGAAATGCATTTCAATGCAACACATTTATTTTTTTCAAAACCCTGGAGAAAATACCTATCTATTAATAGATTATGCCCGAAAATTTCTTATGAGTGATAATATACCTACATCTGTTAATTGTTTCCAAATTTTTTCGAATGAGTGTGATATAATTAGTGTTATATTGAAATACGGATTACCGATATTATTCAGGATATTTGACTAATATTATTAGTAATTATATAGAAAAAAGTATCGATATGTAGATCAGAAAAAAAGTGTCGTTCAAGAATATGTTTAAGAATAAGGTTTACATTATATTAATAGTTTTCTTCTACCTATCTTAGTTTAAAACAGGTTTGAACAACTAATGAAATATTTGGTTAATTATAAAAAAACTGACATGTTAAAAGTCTCTCAGATGATATATACACAGACGATTAACTCTAAAAGACATCCTGACCAAGCCCAGATAATCATACTCTATACTTCGTGACCTCGCATATCTTGAATTTGTCACGATTTTGAGAAGAAAACTACTATACATTATCTCTATTATCTCAAATGCTGGGAATGTACACAGATAATGCTCAGAATATATGAGAAAAACGGCGTAGCCACGCCCACGTCAGAGATAATTTATCCAGCTAGACAATTGTTATTATCAAGATATTACTATTATAATTGAAAAATATTCAGTGTACATTCTAATAAGTGTAGTTACTGCAAATAGTATTAATAAATTATTAGTTATTAAATTCCTTAAATTATATAAAAAAAAAAAGGACAAGTAAATTGTTCGAGCATGTTTATCATATTTCTGAAAAGTGAAAAGAGTAGTCTTTCTACAATTATGAACGTATGTTATTCTTCGGTATAAATGGGTAGAGAAAGATTGTTAAGTCATTTCGGAAATTCTCGCTCAGTTCTTATACTACAGGCTTGGTGTCAAATTTTAAACCCCTAAAACCGTTGTTTTATATGACGTGGAACTCGTTGTACAAAGTTCCCTCTATATTAGCGATTCGAGATCATCTAAATTAAAAAGTGATCATTAGTATCAATGGGATATTTCATACAATAGAGTCTTTTATCTAGAATGGCCTCATAAGCATCATGCCGCTCCTCGTCTTCAACAACACTTTCTCTTTTTTTTAGTTTAAATCCACACTGAATATGGACTTCAATATTAATCACACATCATGTTTGGAAAGTGACACATGATCCAGAATAGGATATTCTGTATCATTATCTCCACCTTAAATCTCTATTTCAACATCAGAAATGTTCTGTTAATCATGTAACGACATCTCACTCACAGCTCAAAAATAGTTATCTTATTCTATCACCACAGAGATAAAGACTATTTCACTTTAAGATGATTTTATTGCTAGAAACTAATTACTCTAAAAATCATGCTTATAATGGAAATTGTCAATAAAGTAAACAATACGCTCAAAATCTTATACTCACCATAGCCCCACAAACTACAAATGTAGAATAATTTGGATAATGAATGCGTATTGCAGTGTTTGGGGAAATTGGCATTTCTCACTGAAACACATTATGTTTTCAAATGGTGAAAATATAGGGTTAAAAACTTATTTTTTAAGAATTACCAAATTAATTCAAATGTTCCCATGGTAGATGATTCTTCAAATTTTTCACTAAAACACGTTTATTTACTTTTTATATTTTAATTTAACCTTAATGGGTGCGCCGAAGAATATTTAAGTAAGAAGTCCGACTGCTAAATAATCTTTACATATACTGGGTATTTAAAGAATTTATATAGATGATGATATAGCTTTAATAATACCACGAGGTTTTATACACTAGTCTAATGAGTGGGTGTAGAGGGAGGTCACATCAGACAATGAAGACTCAGTTTCGTGCGACCCATCTCGATATATAAATTATCACATCGAGACGTCAATGACTCATAAAAACAGCTCTCCTTTTATATCACACTGTCTATCTGAAATTGCTTGCTATATTCGCTCTCTATTTTTTTGAAAAATTAGGTGTCAATGGCATTTCCAATGAAACACAATTGTTTTCAAATGCTGAACAAATACCCGTTAAGAAACTCATTTTGTTAGAATGATAAGAGACACAATAATGTCAGCTTTGATAATTTTTAGAAAAAATTCTGGTTAACATATCTTTAAGACTCAAATTGTGCGGGTAAATTGTGTGGGAAAAATTTGTTAACCGGTAAACTATACGCTGCGGGGTTACACTGAGTAATGAGAAAGTAAAACACTTAGTCTTGTTTATCTAAACGGTCCACCCTGTTTCATTCGATCAACGTATTGCTATTCAAGCAAGATTTAGTTTGGGTTAATTTCTACCGCATAACCGAATTATTTCAATCAGCTATAATATGTGTGGAAGGAGGGTAGGTGCTCCACTTTGAAAACTCGTGCAAATTTTAATGATGACAAGCGCGCGATAAGATATACTCAAGTGTGTTCTAAAAATCGTCATAGAGACGAACTTCGGCAACCTCTCTATACGTCTCGATTTCTTGGAAAATTGCGCAAATCCTTTGCGATGAATCTACACAGTATATGTCTGTATATATTCAATACGAAAGCCTGAGATAAATATCACACCCCAATATAAACTTTCATCTCTATTTACAGTATCAAATAAGTTTCAAATGTTTGAAATTTAGGAAAAAATTGGTACGGATCCAACTTCTAGTCTAAGTATGTTCCGTCTGAGAATTGGTATTAGAGAGTTCGTGCAATAAATTATAGAGCATTACAAAAGAGGAATATCTTGTGGTGAGAATGAATGAGACTGATATTTTTTATTTAAACACGTTTTCACAACTACGTAAAACTCTTTAGTGGCGTATTATAGAAAACAAAATAAATTCCTTTTTATTATATGTCAAATTATTTCTTCATTTAAAAAAAACCGTCAATTTTGGAATAACGATTTAACAATAACTTTTACATATTGATATGTGTCGTCTACTTCTGGCGCTTTTAGTATCACAATATGTAATTGTGCCCATTTCTCTAGACCAAACTGGAGAAGAGAACTCACTCGCAATATGGCGTTTAGTCTTTTATCAAAATGGGCTTGGAAATCTCAAACAACGATCAGCCTGAGATAAGGAAAAAACCTCAATTTTAAAGATTACAAATCAATTCAAATTTTAAATTTTTAGAGTAGAGAATGCCTTATTTCTTCCGTCTTATATTATATATGTAACTAGTACAAGAAATTTCATCACGCAACATGGTGGGGTCGATCATTGTTATTAGAATAGACTCTTTTAGGAAGTTAATAGACAAGTATATCGAAATTTTGTGAGAAGTTGATGAAGATGTGTTATATCATCATTTTTAATAAGCACTCTACAATGACATTTCTTCATACACATAATTTCCGAGCGAGATACAGAGTGTAAACTGACTATATTGCATTGTAGGCATTTGAATTTTTTCATATTAAATAAAAGAACGCACGTCGATTTCAAACGAAGACACCTTAAATAACTATTTTTTGTTCTCTCCTCTTTTCTGCTTTAACAGAAAATAATAATGCTATGCTTTCGCAACTAGAAATCGCGATTAATAGTATCATCCTTGTCTAATATTGCTTAGCCGTTAAGGAATTGATCATCATAATATTACAAGAGATATACATTAGCCAAAAGAGTGTGATGCGAATAGGGCCTCTTCTGGCTCTGAGATATCCAATTCTTTGACCGATTCACTTTAAAGCAACGTGTACTCCTTTGATTTTATCTGATAGGTTTGAAATCTACATGACACTATAAAAACAAGAGCCCTCGTAATTTGTTAGGTATATTGTGCAAAATTTTTTTGTCTATGGCTTAAAAACAGGGTTTTGTGACTACTAATTGAAGCAGTTCTAGATATTGGCGCAATATACATATCGTTATCACCAACCAACTACATATGAGACATTTCATTACTAATAACAACCTGTATCGTGCTCCAAATTTCTACCCGCGTAATAAGCATGAGAAAAGTCAAAAGTCACTACCTCTCCGATTAGCTAGTAACTCGCTTTTGCACTTTCTAGACAATTTTATACTTAACAATCAATCTATATTGTATATTTACTCACACTCTAAGCTCATGACTGACTGGTGGGAATACCGCGCGCGGTGCTTAATTAAGAAGACAGTTCGATTAGTTTAAACGATTTAGCGCGCTCAGAGAATATTATTGCTCTACACCTGGTATGATAATCATTAATGAAATATATACAGGCTACTTTTTAAGTCAATCTATTCGGGTATAGATGCTGCTAGAGGAAACTTTGAGTATATATAATAGTTGCGAGTTAATTATAGGTTGGTAGATGAATATTTGTTTATATATTACATACATGCTTAAATGGTATATTATATTCTAATATACTTATTATACCTATTGTTGGATGAATTTAGTATATAAGACAATGCTATTTAAATATTTACTATTATAAATAAAATAAATAATACGATACTCAATTTAATTAATAGATCAATTCAACTCTAATAACTAATATAAAAATTACGTACTAATATTTTCAGATTTTTTTGAAAATAATATAGCATTTTTGTTAAATTTGACATAAAAGAACCTTATATTATATCCCAGAAAAACTTGTATTAGAATGTTAATAAATCCCATAATATTAATACGTAAAAAATAACATACCAATTTTAGATTACTAAAAATTCAAATCTATCAAAACAGTACTGGTGACAATATTTTAGATCTTTCATATATATAAGAAGTACTAATTTTTATTATGGTTTTATATATTGGTATTACCATTTGTTGACATTATCGAGCATAAATCACCTAGAAGTAATAATTTCAATATTGAATGGTGGATGTATGATTAGGTTAAATACTATTTATTCAATATCCAAACTTAACGAAGCGTATTATATTATATATTCTTGATATACAGTCTGAAAAACCAACATATAATTTCATGTAAATATTAAATAAAATCTATAAGTCTTTATATATAATTGTTATAATATTTTTCTCTATTCTCTTTATTGAATGTTTCAGTCTGTCGTAAGAAATTAATGAGCATTTCAATTTTCTGCCTTAGTTTCGGGATTTTATAAACTAGACTTGATGGTATTTATTTTACATAGCACTTAATATATAGTTTTAAAATAGGTTTGAAAATTTTAGGAATGCCTTAATTTCAAACTCAATTTTCGTACATCATAACATGTGAGCAATAAAAACACTAACTACTTTTATAAATTGCTATTTTATTCTAATACAATTTACATCCAGACATACATACATATTGCGTCGTGTGTTTGGTTACCTTTTAACTCAATTTGTTTGTTTTTTGTGTGGCAGGAAGTGGGGAAAAAAATTCCTCTGCATTACTGCAATAATCTTCTTGCATGTGAATGTTTACTATAGGATTAGAGCGACATGAATAGAATAAGCGCCCGTGGCACGATGCTTAATTGTATGATACTGGGTTATTACTTGAAGAATTGTATTACTGCTGCAGAATTATGCTCATGGTAGATAAATGTTGCCGAATCCGAGCATTGCTTGCGCACTGTGAAAATTTCAAAGAAACACCGCCGCTCCACAGTCTTTTTGGCGGATACACAAGGGTTTAAAATTTGTGGCTATAAAAACATAGTTGTCACACTAATAAAACTAATATAGCATCATAAAATAACATAAACTATTTGATAAATTTCATTATAATAAAAATATAACGTCTAAATTTAGACACCTAAAACTATTAATAAATTCTTCTTTTCTGCATTTTTGACATTTCAAGCAAACACATTATTTTTTCAAATGCTATAAATATAGTTTGTCGGCCCTTTAATAACTACAATTTATTATGTCGACCTATACCTCAAATAATTTCAAATGTTTGAAATTTAGTGAAATAAAAGGGGTCCTAATTATTAATCTTTTTATCTTAAATTTGTTATATATTATTGTGATAAAATTTGAGAAATAATAGCGTAAATTTTAGAAGTAATAATTTTTTTTGCTAAATATATATACATAAGAGTAAATCTAATAACTAATTAGATATAATATTTAGTTATATATATATATATATATATATAAAAACAAAATATTGAAATTTCTTAATTATAAACGTTTCATTTTTAGCATTCTCAAAATAATACTTTATTTTAATAAATTATACTCTTTGAACATACCGAAGTGTATCACATAAGACTAAATTTTAATATTTAATAAATTTGCATTATATAGACTAGAAATCATATTTTTTTCTAAATGCTATAGAATAAATACTCGTTATAATAATAATCTCAATTTTATAAGATTTATCACATAATAATATCTCAACTGTTTGAGTTCCATTTTTTATAGCAAAATATATTTAATTGTACATATTTGAATATTAAAAATTTTATAAAAGTTAAATTTTGATATTTTATTTATAAACATAGGTGTTCACAACAATGAAATATTTGGCAAAAATAAACGAAGATTTGAAAAATTTCAATAAAAAAACGTTAATATTTAAGACATTCTTTTTCAAGAGTTTAATATTATAAAATTCTCTTTTCTAGCTTTTTTGAAATTAGGCATTTCTCAATATGATAAGCTGCATTAAGTTATTCAAAAATACCTTCAAGTCATCATTTGAGATTTGAGAACTACAAGCCGATAAAGAATATCAATTTTTTAGCCATTTCCACAGCAGTTTCTCTTAAAAAAATTTTTACTTATCAACAAATCGTACTTTTAAGAAGTTTCTAGGAATAGCTTATTTTGATATTGCTTTTCACAGTTCGTAGATAGAATATGATAAGTGCAAAATAAGTACGTTAATTTATGAAGTTAAATATTTTTTATATATTAAAACAGAGTTTCACAACTTAAGAAATATATTGGGGTAATATATAATAAACATAAAAAATTAAAATTCAATAAAAAACCAGTCTCAATTTAGGACACCTAAAAACTATTAAATAAATCATACTTTTCAGTCACTTCTTTAAAAGTCAATTCTATGGAATACATTATTTTTATTCATAATTTGTATTGTGAACAATACCTTTAAATATTCCAGTTATACTGCCTACCATTTATGCATTGTACTGAAAAATTGTGGAGAACTATAACAGCGAAAAAATTTATAATATGAAGAGGTCTAAATATCTATGTGAAAATCTAAGATAAAAAAGTCGTAATTTTAAAAGTTAAAATTTTTTATTAAACACAGTTTTCCTACAAACTAATGAAATATTTGGTTATAAAAACAAATTTTGTAAATTTTATTTAAAAAACGTCAATTTAAGACAGCTAAACAATAAAAGATCCCCACTTACTTACAGCTTTACCAAACAATAATTGCTGGGCCAAAGGAAATACGCATATTAAAAAAAAAATCAATTTTTTAAGAATCACCAACATAATATCAAATGTTGAAATTTAGGAAAAATCGACTTTAAGAGTTTATATTTAGTTAAAATTTAAGAAAAAGCGTAATTTTAGAGTTAAATTTTTATTAAAACAGGTTTTCACAACTAATGAAATATTTGGTATATAAAAACAAATATTGAAATTTCATTAAAAAAGGTCAATTCTCTTTTCTGCTTTTTGAAATTGCATTTCAATGAAACACATTATTTTTTCAAATGCTGAAAATACCGTTAAAAACTCAATTTAAGATTTAACCAAATAATTTCAAATGTTGAAATTTAGGAAAATCGTACTTTTAGGTTCTAAATTTTGTAATGTGAAAAGTTTAAGCATGAAAGTTTAATTTCGAAGTAAAAATTTTTTTTTAAAAAAGTTTTCACAACTAAATTGAAATATTTGGTATATAAAAACAAATATTTGAAATTTCATTAAAAAACGTCAATTTAAGACACCTAAAACAATTAATAAATTCGCTTTTCTGCTTTTTGAAATTGCATTTCAATGAAACACATTATTTTTTCAAATGCTGAAAATACCGTTAAAAACTCAATTTTAAGATTTACCAAATAATTTCAAATGTTGAAATTTAGGAAAAATCGTACTTTTAAGAGTTCTAAATTTGTAATGTGAAAATTTAAGAAAAAGCGTAATTTTAGAAGTTAAAATTTTTTATTAAAACAGGTTTTCACAACTAATGAAATATTTGGTATATAAAAACAAATATTGAAATTTCATTAAAAAACGTCAATTTAAGACACCTAAAACAATTAATAAATTCTTTTTTCTGCTTTTTGAAATTGCATTTCAATGAAACAATGTGTTTGAAAAAATAATGTGTTAAAAACTCATTTTACAGATTTACCAAATAATTTCAAATGTGAAATTTTAGAAAAAATGCGACTTTTATAAGTTCCTAAATTTGTTAATGTGATGAAAATTTTAATAGAAAAAAGTATACGTACTTTTAGAATTTAATTATAAATTTTTTTATTATTATATAATACTAAGGGGTTTTCCCACATATCTAATATGGGATAAATATTTGGTATATATATATATTTAGGGAAAACTGGACCGATACAGCATTCCGAGGAGATGCTTCGATATCCAAACGGTCAATTTTAATGTAGCGCGCGCGCTCGCTAACGTGTAAGATAGCCGCAACTATTAATTAATATATGCTTTTGTAACTCTTGTTGTGACAAGAGTGTGCGCATTTGTGCAGTGCGAAATCGCCAAATTTCTATTTTCAGTAACTTGCTGTGAACTCGCGGTTTGCTCAGGATGAACGGTTCAGCGATGTGTAAGATATAAAGTAAAAAGTGCGGTGCGGTGCGAAGCCACTTTGACGAAAAATTATAGTAGTGCATGAACCTTTGGTGGACGGTGTTCGGAGTGCAGTCCCTGAGTGTCTGTGGTACCTATTATTCGCTCTCTAAGCAACATCGCACCGAGCTTTACCTGATAGAAAATATTTTTAGAAGAAAAAGTAAAAAAAATGACAGAGGAATAACAAATTGAGTTGGAGTTAAATTATTTTTTATATTATAAATAATCAAGGGTTTTTTACAACTAATTCCTAAAAGACCTAGGTATTATATAAAAACAAAATATTGAATTTATTCAATTAAATAAAATAACGTATATATCTAGATTATTTATAACATCTAAAACTAATAATAAATTCACTTTTCAGCTTTTTTTTTAAATTGCATTTCAATGATACACATTATTTTATTTCATAAATATGCTGGAAAATACCGTTTAAAAACTAATTTTAAGATAATACCAGATATAATTAACATAAATTAGTATTGATATAAATTTTATAGGATTTAAATCTTACTTTTTAAAGTTCTAAATTTGATTAAATTAGTGAAAATTTATAAGAATAGCGTATAATTTTTAGAAGTTTAAAATTTTTTCTTAAAACAGGTTTTCACAACCTAATGATAAATAATAATATTACTTGGGTAGTAATATATATAAAT
>JABUQX010047441.1:47500-51582 GCA_015478945.1 Trachelipus rathkii | reverse complement strand
GTGTGTGTGTGTGTTGTTGTGTGGTGTGTGTTGTGCACATTGTTGTGGATGTAGTTTGGCAAACATGTTTATTCACGCATCGAATTTTTATCCTTCAATGTAAAAACAGATGTTGTAAACCGACATTCATTTACCATTGTTCAAACAAAGGCAACCAGAGTGTTCAGTGTAATGAAATACTTTCTTTGTTTTTCCCCTCCAAACTAATTATCTTTTCGCCACGCCTTTTGATGGTTGTTTTCTCACGTCTTTGATCCACGCCCTGAAGAGAAGCATTGCTGTATACCGGACCTAATGTTAGGTGTGAAGCCTGCAGAGAAAACGTGGTCGACATTGGAAGTCCGGTAAGGAGGGTACTTGATTCCTTGATTTGGGGTTTATGATTTTTACTATTTCCCCGGATAGTGACGTTAAATTATAAGAAACAACTGAGTTCTCTGGCCCTTTCATTATAATAACACATGAGAAATAATTTTAGTAAAACAAAATGTTCTTAAGAAACACATCAATAAATATAAAATAAAAGTTGTTTGTGTTATATCTGATGAACAAATAGACTTGAACAACAGCCCCCCTACATAGATCAATAGAATCAATAGATCATGGACATGATAGGAAGGTGGCGGAAGGCAGTTGAATTTACTGATTACTGCTTTACTGATTTAAGAGTATGAAAATGCAAATTTTTTTAAGTTATAAACATTACAAATTAAAATAAATTTTAGTTTAAACAAAATGGTTTTAAACAGAATAAACAGAAAATAAATAAGAATTTTTAAAAATACATAGTTATTTTAGCATAACATAAAAATAAAAATAAATAAAGACTAAAATAAATAAATAACTTTTATAACAAATATAATTGTAAAGAAAAGAAACTAAAATTAATAACATAACCAATTGAAATGTTTAATTTAGACAAATGTGGAAAAATGTGAATGTCTTACAACACGACGTTTACGAAAATAACACATCTGCTCTGACATCATTAGAACAACATAGCAGATTCATTTGATCGAGTAATAGTACGATGACTGCCAGGCGGGGGGGATATGTATTGAGAAAGTGTCTTATAATTTATTGATGACATGTGTGTGTGTGGTGTGTAGTGTGTTGTGTGTGTGTGTGTGTGTGCTGTTCGGTGTGCTGTGTGTGTTTTGTGTTGGATTATGTTATAGGTTTGTACTGTCATATTTAACATATATAGTTGACTGGTGTGAGCTAATCAATATGATAATAATTAATAAATAATATAATAATATATAATAATAAAATATTAATATAATATTAATATAATAATTAAAATAGATTAATAAAGACTACTTTTAAGATAAGAAAAACATTATGTTAAGTAAGGACCAAAAAGAAGGGAACAAATTAATAAATCTATTTACCCTTTCATCATCGCTGTCAAAATATTGGAACAAAGATAAATTCTCGTAGCCTTTCATGTGTCAACGAGATTGGAAGCCAAGTAATAAAGTCTCTTTACCCTTCTCATGTGTCAAAAGATTTTGGAGAAATTAATAAATTCTGTACCCCTTTCATCTGGTCAAAAATATTGGAGAAACATAATAAAATCCATTTACCCGTTCTTCATGGTGTCAAAAAATACTTAAGATCATGAGTCACTTCTCGGAATCTCACTTGCTTCGTCCGTGATGCATAACAGAAGTACCAGTTTCTCCTGATTGGTTCCTTGAGACAAACAAGATACGTAATGTTTAGGGTGTCATCGTAGCAGAGCCAAATTTACCTACCAAATGTTCTAGTTAGTGGACCTGGAGCAAAGTGAATCGCACGCGTTATTGGTAGTTGTGAGATCGATATACTGGAATAATGAAAAATAATAATCACATAATAATAATAATAATAATAATAATAATAATAATAATAAAATATATAATAATAATAATATTTTTAGTTGTGTATAGTAAAAATTGAGTCTATATGACTGACTTCTGCTGGGTAAGTTGAATAACTTCAGATTTATAAAACTTGTAAGAATGCTGTATGTCAGTTAGGCTTAGGATGAAGATCATATTTTTGCTTTTAGTTTATCAAACGATTACAATGTAATGTGTAACAATTAACAATCTAATATTTTTTGAGATATGTTTGAAAAACTGTTGATTTTTTCATTATAACATTGAAACGTTTTATTATTTAACATCAACAACGACGAACACGACAACACAACAACACAGCGTGCAAACAATGCAAACAACACAAACCCGAAGCCAGTTTCAACAGAGACAACAACTACAGCAAAGAATTAATTTTTATGTTATGTTGTTTTAGTAAAAATATGACATGATCAATAGATCAATAGATCAAAGATCAATAGATCATGGATGGTAGGAGGATAGAGTGGGTGATTTGATTATAACTGATTTACTGCTTACCTGCTTCATAGGGTACTTGTACAAGATGTAAAAATTTAATTGATAAAACATAAAAAAAGAATAAATTTTTTTAGAAACAAAACAAAAATGTTAAAAGAAACAAGAGCAAATAAAACTATTTGAACTTTGTGTTATGTTATAGCAACAATCAATATTCAATAATCAATACTCAAATGTATCCTGCGTCAATACATTGATGGGAAGGATAAGGGGAGGTGGAACTGTTTTGATAAACTGAGTGAATGATTTACTGCGTTTACTGATTTTTACTGGATTTAGCAGTTACTGTAAAATGCAAAAATTTTAAGTATTATAAACATAAAAAGGAATAACTTTTATTAGAAACAAAATGTGTAAAGAACAACAAAACTAAATAAACAAAATTTTTGTGTTATGTATACAAAAAAATAGTTGAGCATGAAATTTCATAATCAATAGATCAAATCTGAAGGGCAGGAGGGCGTTTGGATTAACGTAATTTTACTGATTTATGCTTTAGAGTATGCAAAATAAATAACAAATTTTAAATAAAATTGACTAGAATCATAGATCAATAGATCAATGATCAATAGATCAATGGAAGACAGGAGGGCAGTTGATTAACTGATTACTGTTCTGCTTTAAGGGTGATGCAAAAAGGCAAAAATTATTTTACGTATATTAAAACATTGGAACAAGCATAAAAGTTTAAAAAGAAAAAGACAATAAATTTGACGAAAGAGGAGCCAAAAAAAATTGAAAGCAAAATTTAAAAACAAATTTGACTTGCCGATTTTAAATTAGCAATAGCCAAACAATATTTTAAGTTCGACGTATTATAAAAAGAAAACGAGATTTGAAAATAGAAAATGTGTTATCCTCTTGCTAAACGAATGTTTACAAATTCAGCACCGCACCGGCTCCATCACGGGTGTCGGTACAGATTCATGCACCAACTCTGTCTCATTCTCAGTCTCCTTCCTCCAGCCCTTCCGCCTCATCTCCTCCTCTTCCATTCTCTCGCGTCTTGTCTTATGCACTCCGTCATTTAAACTTCTTATATTTCAGTTGGAGGGGAACCTCCTCCGAGAGGTTCCAAACACCATTACTTCCTCGTTCCTACTTCTTGCCTCACTTCCTACATTCCTCCTTCCTCCTCTTGTCGCCTCCATCTTTCTCTTATGCACTCCGTGCAGATTATAACTTCTGTTTCTTCAGTCTAGAGGACCTCTCCGGAGGTTCCAAACAACCATTCTTCCTCCTTCCTCCTTTTCCTCCTTCCTCATTTCCTCCTTCTTCTTCCTTCCTCGTTCTTCTCTTATGCACTCCGTTGCATTTCTACTTCTTTTTATTTAGATGGGGAGCCCCAAAGCTCCACTCACAGCATCCAAGCTCCAGTTCCAAATTCCTCCTCTCTTCCTCATTCCTCCTTCTTCTCCTTTACGCAACTTCCGTGCATTTCATACCTTCTAAGATCCTATCTATCTGACAGGAACCCAGCCACCCTTCTCCGAAGGGATTGCACTCGTCCGAACCTCCATTCCAGGCAGCACGGATCTGCGGCGCAACCAGCCAGGCAGAGCCGGAATAGAATACCTTCGCGCAAACTCAGTTCTATTATTTACTTTATTATTAATTATTAAAAAAAAAATTCATTTTTTTAATTTTAATTTTAATTATTTTTTCATTTATTAAAAT